>MCJB01052825.1:0-10278 GCA_002018475.1 Nicotiana obtusifolia | reverse complement strand
CTATGCAGTCTGTGCAATCTCGCGAAACCAAAAATATCTTTTTGCTCCGATATCGTATCAACGAACGGTTTAATATGTTAGAAACTAGACTCGTAGATATTTAATTTGATATATTTGTTACAGGGGAGATGCTAATCAAGTGGTGGTGCGTATATAACGCCATAACCTTTTCCCATATCCTCTCTATATATAATATATGGGTACATAACGCCTTCTAGTCATGGGTCAATATACATGCATAAACGAATGTAATACATAATGAAGTAAGTCAATAAGATCTCTTGGAATGTCATGAGATAAATATGCCTTCGGTTAATATCATGAAATAAAATTTATCAACTTACTTATTATCTGAGACATGAACAGACGATATAACAATAGGACACATGGGAAATCAAGAACATAGGCACCCCTAGTACTTCTACGGATAGAGTAATTTGTGAAAGTTGTGTGTTTGCTTGTTTCATTGTATCATATGGATCATGCCAAAAGGAAAGAAGGGGTAGCCTTAACATACCTTAACGTCCTTAATACCTTCCAAGCAATTCTTCAAACACTCAACTCAATCTAGCATAGCATAAAGAGATTCCAAATCAAGGTTGAGTAACGACTAAGTCCGCAACTTAAACTAGTAGCTCACTTATGTAAATTTGGGCAGCATCTCCCCTGTAACAAGAGCTTCGTCCAATACCATATACCAACAAAAATAACAAGTGCAATCCAGCAATACATAATTATCAATAACAAGACAGAATATAACAACAACAAGTCACAACTACTTCACGACAAGCGGCAAGCTCCGATTGAAACATGTATACCACATATCACCCTTTATAGGCTTCTTAATTTAACTTAACAGTATCAGTAACACGATAATGAAGTCATTCATCAATGATTCCGACGTTATACCATATATTTATAACAGTGAAAACAATCCACAACTCTAACAATCCTCAATTAACAACTTTATTCCCAGTTCATGTCTAGCCTATCCATTTAACTTAATCAACATCAAGATAACCTTAAGCAAATGCAAGAACACAATATAATTACCTCCTATAGTGGATTGAAGTCGAAATCCATGTTATATTTAGCTTACAACAGCCCAACACACCCCAATCACTTCATACCCAAAACAACAAATATAGTAGTGTCAAACACCCAGAAAATGTTACAAAGAACGACTAATCTACCATTTCTCCATTATATGGTGTTTATCCACTATATATCTCCTCCAAAACTCTATTAAACAGTAGAAAAATAGACAGCCCAAAAAAAACACGAAACAGCCCACAAAACAGTCCATTACAAGTCGAATAACTCGAACTCACGGTTTTTTATCACCGTCCCCTAAGTTCTAACTATTAGAAAATGAATTTATCAACCTTCCTTGATATTTAACATCTTAAATACAGAAGGAATTTTCTTAACTATTAATACCTTACAAAACTCAAACTACAAAGAAAAAGAGAGGCGATATAGCGATACTTACGTCGTAGGGATCGTTCTAATGTTATCGCTTCTTGATTTCGTACCGGGATGTTAATCTTCTTTGAAACTCTTGTAGAGAACTTAAGGGTAAGTTTATGGATCTTTTTTGGTCGTGATCTCAGGAAAAATGACATAAGGGATATAAATATCCATTTTGTTGAAAAGTCAAAAAGGTGCTACTTGGCACCCTAGCATTGGCCCTTCTTCCGATGCTTATATCGTTTTATCCGAATGTCGTATGAATGAACAGTTAAAAGCGTTGGAAACTGAATTCCAAAATCTTCAATTTGGTATATAATATTTCCCAAAAAGACCTGATATAACACGCGAAAGTTATTGCTCAAAAATCTTGTCACCGATGCAGTCTGTGCAGTCTCGCGAAACTGCAAATATCCCTCTGCTCCAATGTTTTATCGACGAACGATTTAATGCTTTAGAATCTAAACTAGTATATATTCAATTTGATATGTGTATCATCATGTAATTCCAAGTATTTTAGGAGAAAAGATTTACTATATTTGACCTAATATTCAACACATTATGAATGTAATTTGTGATGACCTTTGCGAACTTTTGTTTCAAAACTCGCTTGACTTCAAAATATAACACACGACTATCATACGACTAAAATAACTCATTACATAACCTCCTTATCACGTTAAGAACCCTAGTATTACCCCATAAGTACATTTTCTTCAATTTGCTTAGCTCCTCCTAAGCCTTTCAACCCTTTTGGTAGGTTTTATCCATGATCTTAAAGATTTGTAACCTCTAAGGTAACATGATTAACTTACTTGATGTACTTTCAAAGAAGATCTCATTTCTAAGCTTACATCGATTGACTTATGATGTACTCTCACGTTCGAAAATATGAGGTGTAACAGCTTAGTTCTAAGGATCTCCTTAGACCCTAACAACATCCAATACACCTCCTACACTTAATATCATGATCATCTAAGTTGTTCTAGTCCTTAACCTCTCGTGGAACGGCAAGACGAGACTTAAGCGACTTGGGAGCGTACTTATGGCCTCGGACTAATAGGAAATTCGAGGGGCGTCACATCCTCCAATAACACTTGAATCACGAATCGTGCATCGATTCAAGCATAAAAAACTTATGAACTTTCGAATTCCAAAACTAATGTCGATTCATACCAAACCAACTCTGATTGATTTCAAATTTTGCAGACAAGTCATAAATGACACCACAAACCTATTTCAATTTTCGAAACCGAAATGTCATTCCGAAGTCGTTTGCTCAAAAGTCAAACTTCGGTCAACTCTTTTCATTTAAGCTTCAAAAATAAGAATTGTTCTTTCGATTTAATTCTGAATCTTCCAAAAACCAAATGTGACCTTGTACGCAAGTCATAGCACATATTACGAAGCTGCTCGAGACCTTAAGTCATTGAACATAACGTAAATTCTCATAACGACAAGTCGGGTCGTTACAATTAGTTTCCTCGAGAAGGGGTTATTTTCTCAATTTCATACTTTTGTTATCAAATTATCTAACACTATTTTAGTATTCAAAAAAGAACCTCACTGGTTTTAGTCGAGTAGAATAATAGTGTGATAGCATCAAGGACAAGGATAGAGTTTTGGAAGATCCAAGAAGGCCATTTACAAGATCTCAAGCTAAAGAGTTGCAGACTAAGGTTGTCGGACTTCAATGGCAAATAAAGAAGCTATTGTTCAATTCCTTATTGTTATTGCTTCCGCATTTACTTCTCAAATTCTTACTCTAGTTTGGATTCCCGACCTTGTTGCTATCATAGTGATTAAGTGAGAGACCCTAACTTGTAGTATAACTCAAATTATGATTCTCAAATGGTTTTACGAAAAAGATAATAATTTAAAATAAAAATTTATTTCAAACAAATATCATCCTTTAAAGAGTTCGTCCCAAGAAAAATAACAAACCGTGCCTATAAATTAACTTAAGTCAAACAACATAATTTGTGAATGTGATGCAGTGGCTAAACAAAGCTTATCAACACGTCCATTTTACGCGTATGACAAAATATGTAAGCACGTTTATGCAATCCCGACCCCATCTTATCCGAACAGAAGCCTCGCCTATTTGGGCTTGTGAAATCCCAACCCAAATACTTTTATTCTTACAAAGTATTATTGTAATATCATCTTATTCTTACTTATATATTGCCTCTTATGTCTTAAGAAAGAAATAGTGTAGTTGAGAATATCAGAATCATCAAATGTGGTTGCGTAGGTTATATATTTATTTTTACGCCATTTGTGCATTAACCATATAGTAAATAGAGGCGGACCTGTAGAGGAGTCACCAAAACCCGCTAGCCTATGCAAAAATTATGTATATATTTGTATACAATAAGGACCCCTTAAATAATGTTGAGGTGCCCTCACAAACAAAAAATTGATTGCTCCGCTCCTGAGGTCGAGACCCAGCACTAGCACGTTTTTCCATTTTATTTCTTTTCCTCTTTGAATTCAAGATAGAATGGTATTTTGTATTTAGTGCTTAACTTGGTTTTTTTTTTTCTTTATCTTTTCTAAGTTTATGAGAAATTATTTAGCACTAGTACATAGTAGTCAACTTCTACACAAAATAGTTTGGAATTCCTTTTGAGAAATATCTTTCTAGACGTCGAAAAGGTAATAAAGAGAGACATAAAAATATATCAAATGAAATTGGAAGGGGAAGAAGATATTTTGTTAGCAAGAAGCCAATCACCTTCTTTATCCTGATAATTAAATTTATAAGTATTATTATTTTTTTGACATGTATAAAAATATGTAATTCAATAAATCTTTTCTCAAAACAAAAATTCTTCCACCTTCAAGGATCACTTCGGCAAAGTAGCCGACATCCGTCGATCCAACGACAATGACTCAGATTCTGCTTGAATTGCTTAACAAACCTTTAATCTTGATTTTATTAGACTGAGTTTTTGATATTTTTGAACATCCTTTTGGTCAATTGACTCACTAAGTTTTCAAGGAGTTAGCAAGTCAGATTTTGCATTACTACCTCACATATCTATGTAAATAGTGATGTCCCGTTGCGCTCAAATCCTGGGTCCGTCTCTAGTAGTAGATTACTTTATATATTTTTTCGGATTATCAGATCAAGCTTATTATAGAGTTTAAGTTATAGGGTTCCAAATAAGTTTCTGCAACATGTATTTGACATTGTCCTATGGCTGCTTCCAAATAATTGCTGTAGAAAATATTCAAACAACAGAAGTTTCAGAAATTTCAACTACTATATATGTCACTTTCTATACATTTTCTTGGTCACATTATTTTTATTTAAAGAGTCAAGTAAGACAAACCCCTAACCAAAATGTTAACTTATATTTCACATTTTGGACTTGATAATCTGTTAAGAATATATTCACAAGGTTTTAAAAATCAATGTCTTTTATTTAGAATAAAAAAGGACTTGATATATGAATCATATTGTATGACTCAAAATTTAGATCTAGATTTATACAATCAAACTTTATAATAAAGTAAGATCAATTTTAGCCAATATTAATATCCAAAAGATAGACCAAATATTTTTGTAGTAGGATTTAACGTATGTTACTGAGTAGCAATAAATGACTACAATAATAATATGGCAAATGATTCAAGAATATAGAAGACAACAATAAATAACAAAAAATAGCATTTAAGTAAATACATGGGTGAAGGTCACCCAAAAAGGGTGAGATTCCCCAATAGTTCTTCTCAGAGGGATACATAATGATAAACCCTTGAATATTTGGATCCTCCTTGGATCGTGGGAGAAAAGGTATATGAAGATAAGAGAACGAATCTTCAGAAAATGTCAATATGTTGTTCTTTACAATGAATAAACACTAGCCGTTACTGCTTTAATAGAAGGAATGCTAGTCCTCTTCCTCTATTGAGCCACCTCGGCATCGCCGGCAACACGTTGTTTACTCGTGACATCGACCTTTTGAAGCCAAATCATTTTAATTAGTTGACAACACACAGCCTTCGAAAGCTTTCTTAGTATCAGCTTGGCCCACATATAATTATGATAATTTTAGCCCATACACATATAAAATGATGATAGTAGATCACATATCAAGAATTAAAAGACATAAAATTTCAAACTCTGGTTGCGGTGAAATGATAAATACTCTTTGATCCTTAACGAGAATGACACAAAAGTCAAAATACTAATGGGAGGTTCTAATTTCATATAATGATACTAAACTGAGAATCTTAATTGATGTCCCTCTTGTATTCTGCTTAGAAGTATCAACTTTGGTACATGGCTAACTCTGGTCGATGTAATATCTAACGTCGTTGGGCGTGATTTGTATTCAAATCTTAGAGTATACAAGTAATAAAACTATGACCTTTTAGAATATATTGAAGTTAGCAGTGTTAAAAGGGTCACAAAGATTATGCCATTATGAAAATTTTACACCCAAATCATGCGTTTGGGGTTTGCAAGAAGTTGCAAAGTTTTTGAAGTTTGCTCTTCCCTGCCTTGAAATCTCTCAACACAAAAACTGCCTGCCTTGAAATCTATCAACACAAAAACTTTGCTCTTCCCTGCCTTGAAATCTCTCAACGGTATTAAAGATCATCCAACTAATCTACCAGTTGTGCTACTGTTGAGCAATTAATTTGTACCTTTAAAAAAAGACGAATTTTATTGAACTTAAGCACGGTCTCTTCCTTTTTAGAAATTGCATGCAATATGTGAAATTGATCGTAATGGATTATGCGTATACAAGAAGATGTAAGTGATATAGAAAACTGAGTCGAAATAAGAGGAGCGAGCCCATTATTTACCGAGTTTTAAATCATGCACCAATTGGCCCTCAGGAATATCTCAGTTATCAAATAAATAAATAAACAAGAGAAACAAAGTTTTAAGCATTATTTCATTTTTTTGATCCTGCATTAACATATTTTACACATTTCTCTCATGAATGATTTAGAAGACACAATATACAGGCGTTTCATCATTTTCATAATAGGAAGCAGAAGCATCTCTGTAGATTCCAAGGAGTTTCAAATGCCAACTGAATGGAGTTAATATTCTGTCTATATTCCCAGTCTTCCTCTCTGTGTCTGCATTTCTGTTACATACAACCCCCAACTGAGAGTTTTGACAAGATGAAACAAAATTTCTTCTCAGGGAAAAAGCTCGCATTGGATTCCTAAGAGGTGTGGTCATCCTTTAATTGAAGGCAACAGTTAGTGAATGTAGGGAAGCATTTGAAAATGCTGCAGAGCTATTTAAGCTCGCAGTCCTTACCATCTCAAGATCTCCACTGGTGCCACTTTCCCTTGTTGAAACATCTAAAGCATTACTCAAAGCATGATATTTTAGATGCTTTCAACTTCCTCAAAGAAAAGAAAGTTTAGTAAATGTTTTTCGGGTCATCTGATTATACCCATTGCATTTCCTGAACACTAGTACTGTACTGATATAACCTGGATGGATGTTATCATCTATAAGTTGTATTGTTAAATTGGGAAATACAAACACGGTACGCAGAAATCCATAGTATGGGGGAAAGGTTGTTGTACTTTATATTTCTGTAAGAGCTTTTTGAATGTGACAAGAACTAAGGCTTCAAAATCTTACCATAAAGAACTGAAGCCTGAATATCACAGCACTACAATCAAAGGATGGTATAAATCAAATAACATTGCTACTGTAACTGTATGACATATATGTCCAAAACGTGCAAGGATCCAGTTGTTTCCAGACCCAGTTCTGAGAAATCTCAACAAATGTTTAATAAGCATTTCATTGCCTATATAGGATTCTACCATCCAAGAACCAAAACACCATAAGAACATCCCGTCAAATATGTTTAAACATAAGCACTTCTTTTTTCTTATCATTCCTTGACAATGGATCACATGGAATTACTTCATACCCAGCGTCCAAGTACAAATCAAAATCATCATGATCAGCCTTCACCACCAAATATTTGAAGCCCCAACGTTTGGCAAGCTCATCACATGCCTTGAGTAAAATTGTGGCAACTTTATATATCCTGCAATTGACAACATTAATTAAGTGTACAGCAGCTAGTAAGTCTCATCGAGATACTATCAATTTGCATTAGTTGTGAGTTCCATCCTTAGCTAACTGTTTTCTCTAGCACACCCAATTCAAAACACAATATATAGTGAAGTTTCAGCTGACACACAACATTAATCAAGAAGAAATGTGGAAAAGAATGATTATAACAGAAAGCATTTAGTGTTGAATCTTGGACCTGAAGTTTTTAAGGACAGCATTTCCCAATATATACACATATTCTTCAGCTTCAGGGAGGTGTTGAAGCACATCATCTTTCTGCACAATTATTTCGACAGCTCCAACAATATGTTTTCCAAAGTCAAAAGAGTAAGAAGTCGAGGGCTCCGCCACTAAAACTGCATACCTGCTTAGGCAAGATGCCATAGGAAATCACTATTTCAAGAATAAGAAATATGAACTACAAAATAATTTGAAACCTGCCTTTCTCACTCTTAAGAAAAGAATAATATTAAGAAGCAATTGGACATAGAATAATACACTAAAGAGTTTGTTCTTGCTTCACTAAAACAAAAGGAACTCGTCCATCTTCATGTTTAACTAAAACATAGCTCATCTACTATAATCTCATATTCTCATCCCCTTCAACAGAAAGGGGGTGGAATCTTCCTCTATTTAATTCTTAACAAGGCTAATGTTCATTCTCAAGTTCTTGAGTTGAGTTGAAAGTAAACTACCTAAATAAGTGATAAAAAGCTTTTCTATTAACAAGATGCTGGAGTAGTTCAAGTATAAATGTGAAGTCCCAATGCTCTTGTTGTACATATGAGATTATCCAACCTTTGATCAGTCAGAGTATCAAAGTGGCCATCATCAAGCAGAGGCCTTCCCTAATTTCACGAGAAAATTGCTACTTATTTAAGGAACCTGTTATTTTGCTTTTATATTCAATAGGGGGTGGGAAGCAGTAAGTAGAAGAACATGGATGTAACTGATCATCTCAGAAGCATGACGATTACATCCAATAAAAGAAAAACTAAATAGTCCTTAATAAGAAGAGCACCATTGAACGAGGTGGAAGGTTGATCAAATTATAATCCACCACACGTCAGTTTGATGGGAAGTGAGTAACATGCTAACAGCATCTGGTCAATATGCAAGACACAGCCCCAGCTTGATGGAGTAGAAAGACGAAGAAAGCTAAGCAGGCTATGAAAAGAGGTTTAGTAAGAGAATAACCTGAAATGCCAACACCGTATACAGAAGGCTCATAAAATAAGAAACAGATGACTATGGAAATAGATAGAGGAACACGCAGATGAATGCGTTGTCCTGACCTCACAAACTTGACATGATTTTTTGATCAGCAAGTTCATGCCCAGTAAGCCATAAAATAATAAGTCAGAACAATTTCCAGGCATTATTTGTTCTCGATATTAAATTATCAACTGGTGATAATGTGATATGGGATTGCCAGTATTCTTCAACCTACAGCCTTTCCACATAAACTTATTGACCAGTCCACCCACTACAACTCTGTACTGACAAAGCTAGGACATGAAAATTTTAGTTTATTTTAATTTCTTAAATATTGGGATTTCCTACTATAATTTTATAAATAATAGCTGATTTTAAAATCCTAAATAATAAGAAATTAATATATCAAACTAAATATTAAATAATTCTTGCATACCAATCCATGCATTATTCATTACTAATCCATTACTATTTCATTCGGTTTATTTTTCTTTTTCTAAGTTTGCTAAAACAGTACTGTTTTGTGGAGTAAAATTACAAAAATAGCTACAAGGACAAGGGGAAAATATTGTGGTCCAATTAGCAAGCAATACATTAGCAAGCGGGTTGGGTGCTACTCCATAGAGAGACTTAATAATTGAAAAACATTATATTATTTTAAATATTTTAAATAAGGAAATAAAGAATTAATATAAAGTAAAATCTATTAATTTAACAGGACTTTTTACATAGGTCAATAAGGAAAGATTTAATAATTAAATTTTAGTTTAGATAAGGAAAGATATAATAATAAATTTATTTTATTTCAAAGTCCTAATATACAATAATTCTAAAGACTACTTTGTTCCGTGTGAATTCTATTTCTAAAGGTTAAAAAAGACGAACAGCATTTCGTCAAGAGCCTTCATGCTCTTCATGCTTTTAATATAATATAGATAGCTTGTATACGGATTCCCCAAATTGTTAATAAAATTATTTACCTTATAGAAAAAGGTGTTCATGGCAGAACTCTAGAGGTGGCTCATAAAACAAGATGGTGTTGAAGTATAGGCTAAAAATATTGCCCTGTTGCTGCAGTCTATACAAATCTAGATTACTTGATAAATCAGCCAAATTTCCACTTTTCAAAGTAGGTTGATGCTGCGGAGAGAGTTCACATAGCGAATTTTGGCAACTACGTGTTACTGCCAAATGTAAGGTTGCATGATTAATCGTTCTATCTTGTAGAGACTTGGAACTAAGTTATGCTTGTATGACTTTAGACTAATCTAGTAAATTAAGATATATGTTAATGAAGGTGGTATCAGCTATGTAGAAGCTAGACCAAAGGACAGGATAGGATGTCCCTGTTGGTGAGATCTTACATTAATACCAATCCCAACATGAACATCCTTGAGTCTTTAACTAAAATGTTCTTTGCTGGTGTGCAAGATGAGGGATCAAGGCCTCGCTCTAGTGATATAATAAAAGACAAAATTTGTATAACCCAATGAAGGAGCTTTATCAAATGAAGGTGTACATGG
>MCJB01052824.1:0-21921 GCA_002018475.1 Nicotiana obtusifolia | reverse complement strand
AATAAAATTTCCTTTGCTTGGTCCCATTAGACATGACAGGCATACCGCCGGAAATTGCGACACACAAGCTAAGTGTTGACCCGAAGTTCCGGCCGGTCAAGCAAAAAAGGAGACCTCAGTCCGAAGTCAAACAGGCCTTCATCAAGGACGAGGTAACTAAACTCTTAAACATAGGATCCATTCGAGAGGTTAAGGACCCTGAATGGTTAGCTAATGTAGTTTTATTCCCTAAAAAGGGAAACAAACTTAGAATGTGTATAGATTATAAGGACCTGAACAAAGCATGCCCCAAAGACTCCTTCCCCTTGCCCAACATCGATCGCATGATCGACGCTACTGCTGGCCACGAGACTCTTAGTTTCCTCGACGCCTATTCTGGGTACAACCAGATACAAATGGATAAGGATGACCAAGAAAAAACATCCTTCATCACTAAGTATGGCACTTATTGCTATAATGTGATGCCATTCGGGCTTAAGAATGCAGGAGCAACATATCAACACCTAGTAAATAAAATGTTTGAAAAACAGCTAGGTAAAACGGTGGAAGTTTATATCGATGACATGCTGGTTAAGCCCCTGCGAGGAGAGGACCATTTAAGTCATTTGCAGGAAACGTTCGATGTTCTGAAGAAATACAACATGAAATTGAACCCAGAAAAATGTGCATTCGGAGTGGGCTCTGGGAAGTCCCTTGGGTTTATGGTCTCCAATCGGGGAATAGAAATCAACCCAGACAAAATTAAGGCCATCGAGGACATAACGGTCGTCGACAGCGTCAAGGCCGTGCAGAAATTGACAGGCCGAATTGCAGCTTTGGGCCGATTTATATCGAGATCGTCGGACAGGAGCCATCGATTCTTCAATTTACTAAAAAAGAAGAACGAGTTCTCATGGGGATTGGAATGCCAGCACGCATTTGATGAGCTAAAAAGGTACCTCTCTAGCCCGCCTTTACTGCATACACCAAAGACAGGTGAACAGTTATATCTTTATCTCGCTGTATCGGGGATAGCAGTGAGCGGGGTCCTTGTCCGGGAAGAACAAGGTACGCAATTTCCTATTTACTACATTAGTAGGACATTAGGGGAAGCCGAGACCAGGTACCCACACTTAGAAAAATTAGCACTCGCCTTACTGAGTGCGTCTAGAAAATTGAAACCATACTTTCAATGTCACCCAATATGCGTGGTGACGACCTACCCCCTTAGAAATGTTATGCATAAACCCGAGTTATCGGGCCAAATGGGCCATCGAGATCAGTGGGTACGATATCGAATATCGACCTCGGACCTCGATAAAATCTCAGGTGCTGGCCGATTTTGTTACCGACTTCACACCGTCGCTCATCCCCGAAGTTGAGAAAGAGCTCATGATTAAATCGGGGACTCCCTCGGGAGTGTGGACTCTGTTCACAGACGGTGCCTCAAATTCGAAAGGGTCAGGGCTTGGCATCATACTCAAGCCCCCGACCAGAAACACAATTAGACAATCCATTAAGACTATAAAATTGACTAACAATGAGGTCGAATATGAGGCTATAATCACAGGTCTAGAGTTGGCCAAGAACCTTGGAGCAGAGATCGTCGAGGCCAAATGCGACTCCCTCCTTGTTGTCAACCAAGTGAATGGAACGTTTGAAATCAGGGAAGGGCGTATGCAAAGGTATGTGGATAAACTTCAAGTCACGTTACACCGGTTTAAGGAGTAGACTCTACAGCACATACCCCGAGAACAAAACAGCGAAGCCGATGCTCTCGCCAATTTAGGCTCGTCGGTCGAAGACGCAGAAGTTGACTCCGAAAAAGTCGTGCAATTGTTAAGGTTGGTGGTGGAGGAAGGTCATGCCGAGGTCAACTCAACGAGCTTGACTTGGGATTGGAGGAATAAGTACATAGAATATCACAGCTCTGGTAAACTGCCGTCCGATCCCAAAGAATCGAGAGCGCTTCGCACGAAGGCGGCCCGTTTTTGTCTGGCCGATAATGGAACCTTGTACAGAAGGACCTTCGAAGGACCTCTAGCTATATGTCTCGGACCGGGAGACACTGAATATATTTTGAAAGAAATACACGAAGGAGCTTGTGGCAATCACTCCGGCTCCGACTCATTGGTACGAAAGGTAATTCGGGCCGGCTATTACTGGAACGACATGGAGAAAGATGCGAAAGAATTTGTACGCAAATGCAGCGGGTGTCAAAGGCATGCACCGATCATCCACCAGCCTGCAGAAACATTACATTCAGTCATATCGCCGTGGCCGTTTATGAAGTGGGGGATGGACATCGTAGGTCCCCTCCCTCGAGCACCAGGTAAAGCTCAATTTATCCTTTTTATGACTGACTATTTTTCTAAGTGGGTGGAAGCACAGGCTTATGAGAAGGTCAGAGAAAAAGAGGTAATCGACTTCATATGGGACCACATTGTTTGCCGATTCGGGATGCCTTTAGAAATCGTATGCGACAACGGAAAGCAATTCGTAGGAAGCAAAATAACCAAGTTCTTCGAAGACAATAAAATCAAGAGGATATTGTCAACCCCATATCACCCCAATGGTAATGGCCAAGCAGAATCGACCAACAAAACCATAATCCAAAACCTGAATAAAAGGCTGGTCGATGCTAAAGGAAAATGGAGGGAAATGCTACCCGAAGTCTTATGGGCATACCGAACAACCGAAAGAACTAGTACCGGGGCCACCCCATTTTCCCTAGTATATGGCACCGAAGCGTTGATACCGGTCGAGGTAGGCGAACCAAGCATCAGGTTTCAACACGCTACCGAAGAGTCTAACCGGGAGACTATGAATGTTAGCCTGGAACTCTTAGATGAAAGAAGAGAATCCGCTCTAGTTCGAATAGCAGCGCAAAAACAAAGAATCGAGAGGTACTATAATCGGAGAGCTCGTCTCCGATACTTCAGTGCGGGGGACCTGGTATTTAGGAGAGTCACGCCCAATACCCGGGATCCCAACGAAGGAAAGTTAGGATCGAACTGAGAAGGTCCCTATGTTGTAGTGAAGGTCACCGGGAAGGGATCTTACAAGCTCGGGACTACGGATGGTAAGTCGCTGCCGAATAATTGGAATATGGGCCACTTGAAGCGATACTATTGCTAAGGTAACTTACTTTGCCCTTTTTAATTCCCTTTTATTTTGTTTATCGGCACTAACACATGCAGGATAGGTCGATATCAAGCAAACCAACACGAGGTATTAGGACTGAAAGCACGCGTTGCACTCTTTTTTCCTTCGACCGGTTTTGTCCTAAATTGGGTTTTACGGCAAGGTTTTTAATGAGGCAACCATATGTCGTTCTAACATAGATCAATCATTTATCGGAATTCACAAGTTTTATATTAAACTCTAGCGATGTTCGTTTGTTTACTTCGATTTTGAGGGGGCTAAATAAAGATTGCTAGGAATTGATGTAAGGGTCAAACGGTCAGAAGAGCCGTACCCGAGTAGATCGATTTGATTTCCCTCCATCAAATGAAGATGTACAAGCACATGAATATTAACGAAATCGTTTGGTACCTACATTATATTATCAAGCCCAAGGGCTTTTACAATCATCTTTGCATTATCAATAACTGAGATTGTCAAAATTGCATCAAACCCAAAGGGGACTAAGACCTGACGAGGCAAACCTCGAAGCCGACTAATTGGGCCAAGGCCTAGGCAAATTTATATAACACAAAGGGAACTGAGATCGATCTGGGTAATCCCGGTTTATGAAACGCCAAGGTCGAATTAAATTAAACCGATCGATGTTTGAAAAGGTACAACTTCGACTATCCGAAATAAGGCTAAGGCCAAATCAGATTGAAAGGGATATAAATTTTTCCAAGGCATGATCCCGATTCACATACCAAAAAGCATAGCTTAATGGTCGAAAGTAGAGCGAGTGCAGCTCACTTTGAATACTCAAAAAGGCTAAGGCCGAACTAATTGTTAATCGATCCAATTGGACGCAACTTATAATTCTAGCTAGGGCTAGAAATGGCGAAATATGAAAGTCAAGGAGCCAAGTCGAAATGAAATAAAAGATGTTTATACACATAACGGAACTTTTATACAGGTTCGAACTACGAAATGTCAAGACAACATCAAAATAGCATCAAAATAACGTCAGTCCGAGCCATCTTCAAATTCTTTAGGAAAGGTTCGTCTCCTCATTTCATCCTCTATCTTTTCTACCTCAGCAACATCGGAAGACAGATCGAGAGCACGAGCTTGAAGCTCCTCGAGAACGGAAAGACGAGTTTGACACTGAGTGTACTCAACCAGCGCCTTCGATTGCTCTTGAGCGACCTCGGCATCGGCTCTATACCGAGCTATCAAGTCTTCAGCATTGGCCTTGGTGGTGGCGATCTCCGTTTTCGCTTCCTGTAGTTGGCTGGTCAGAACCACCCGATCTTGGGTAAGCGACTCAACTTGGAGCCGTTGGGATTCATTGTCCTTGATCAGAGCTCCGATTCTCTCCTGCGCCTCCGAGGCCTATTCTCTTAATCGAGCTTGGAGAGCCTCTTTCTCCGCAGTTAAAGTCTCGGCCGTGGCTTTCCACCCACTCGTCTCGGCCTTGGCTTCGTTCAGTTCAAACCGGAGTCGGTCCAAACGGTTAGTCATTTGCCCCAGCTGGTCAACACTAGTGGCATGCTCTTTCCTTACAAATTTAAGCTCGGACCGGAGACTCGACATCTGAGTTTCGAGCCGCTGACATTGAATTTTTTCTTGTGCCATTCCTTCTTTGATTCGAAGGAACATTTCATGGTAAAGCACCGAAGACTATGGTAAATTTGAATTAAAAAATTGTCAGTACGGACTTGGAATCAAAACGTTGAGTTTAAAACAAACAAGGAAGCATACCTTGTTCGATGCCTGTTGAGCTTCATTGAACAAGCATGCCCAATCCACAGCACTCATTGTGGCCTGGTCTTCTTCAGTCACCAAGCAGTGGAGATAACTAGCTACGCCTACCGGCGCACCTAGTGCTCGGGCGTCCTCGGGGACAATGAAGGTTATCACCCTCCTCCGATCAGGGTTCAAGCTCGGAGCGGGGAATTTGTCGATCAATTTGATACCAGCCGACACCCCACTCGTCTCGGCTGGGGGACTCCTTCTAGGGACTTCGAGGCCAAAGGTATCGGCCGACGGCACCCCGTCAAAAAATTCTTCAAAGGTCCCAGCTGTGACCGGCACCTTGCTCGATGTGTGCATCCTTGCATCTTGGGCCACTTTCATAGTTGTCTCTAAAAAGGAAGGTGAATGCACCATCTCCGGAATGTCTGAGGATCTTTATTGCCTCTATGTTGGTCCGATCCTCGGTCCTTGCTCCCACTTCGACATCCTCTCCTTGGGGAGCTCCGATCTCTCCCACGCTCGGCTCGGGGACTGCCCGAGGGGATTTGCCGTTTAAGGTCTCGGGGCTCTTTTCCCCCTCGGAATCATCGCTCAATTCAATGGAAGAGTCAGTGACTATGACCTTACGAGCCATCATCTTTCTTCTGCCCTTCTTCTTTTCGGGCTCAGCATGGTCGGGAGCCTTTTTTCTCTTTTTTCCTCCTTCTTTTCCCGATGTGGGAAGGGGGCGAGGAACTGCCCCACCGGTAGTAGCCGACCTCAACTTGGCATCCTTCGAGAGACCTGCAAAACAAATGTTCAATGGGCTAAGTGTTGGTATCGATTGACTTAGAATGTATGAATGTCACTGAAGCTCACCATGATTTTTGGCCTTTCGATATCTTTCTCCAGGCCCGTTTGGAATAGGACCTTTGGGCTACGACCTTCCTGACCCACTCCTCTAAATTCTGAATTGCGGCCGATGCCTGGGAAATAGCTGCACATCATAATATGTCAGTTAAACATTGGAAGATAATAATAAGAGATCTTAAATGAAGAGGCGCTTACGTTTCATGTTCCACTTTTCAGGGAACGACATATTATCGGCAGGGATCAGGTCGGAGGTCTTGATTCGGACATATCGACTCATCCAGCCCCGGTCCCTATCTTCATCAATGCTCGAGAACAGAGCCTTACTAGCCCGGTGAGCGAGTTTAATCAGCCCCCCTCGGAACATCCGGGGACTGTATAATCGAAGTAGATGGTCGATGGTAAAAGGGTGCCCCCCTTTGACCTTATCCACGAAAAAACAAAAAAGGTAAATTATACGCCACATAGAGGGATGAACTTGGCCTAAAGTAACATTATATCTCCTATAGAATTCAACGATTATAGGGTCTATGGGACCTAATGTGAACGGATAGGTATATACACTTAAATATCCCTCCCAATGTGTAGTAATGGCTTCATTCGGGGAAGGGATTATCACTTCTTTATCGGTCCAATGGCATTCAGCCTTCACCTTTTCAAGATGTTTTTGAGTGATTGAGCTAATGTATTGCGAGACCGGTTCACCTCGGCCAGGCACCGGGGAAGACTTCTCGACTTTGAAGTCGGAGCCTATAAAGCACCATACTGGTATAAAGGCTTTTAATGGAGGTTCCATGGAGGGTTCCTCAGTATGGATGGGCTCAGCCTCTTCAACAGGTTGAGAAGGGGAAGGTTGTTATTTCTGGGGAACTGATTTTGAAGTTTTGGCCATGACTGTTGGAGTAGCAGAAGCAAGAAGCAAAGGAGAAGAGAGGTTGTTCTGGTGAAGAAGACTAGAAGAAACAAACTGTTTAGCAACGTGAAAGTAAAGAAATAAACTCAAAGAAGGGAGGAAGCATTTATACTTTCCCAAAAAGCAGCGGTACAGAACACGAGGCGAATAAACATTAAATGCACGCATTAAATGCACACAGAAGGTACAGGGCTCTACAGACGAGACAGGAAATGATTTCTTGTGTCAATGGTCATGTGCGTCACGGCACTACCGTCACACCAAGGGTCCTTTTAGGGTTGAACGGTTTGATGACTTTGGCTTCGTGGCACGCTTAATAGATATATTGAGTGCTTAGCCAAAGAGCTCGAAGAATGACGATTCATATCATTTTTTGTCCTTACTCTCCAATAAACGAGGGGACTATCTGTATTGGGTCAAATATGATCGACTGCTCGAGATGAGTCGAGCCCGGATACAACGCAAGACCGGGTTGCCTCGATCCGAGGTCAGCAAGTCGAGCACGAAATTGGAGCAACCGAAACAGGGTGACCGACATTGGCCGACGAAAGTACATCTCGTGACAAAGATCAGTTTCGAGGGAATATTTCGTGCATTCCTGATATCTCGGCAGGAGTAAATATCTCAACCGTCATAGACGTTAAGCCACTATTTTAGGGATATCCCATCCCATAATTAAAGGGATTTTATCTTGTAATTAGAGTTTTTACAATTAAGGGATCTTTCTTTTACCTATAAGAAGGGTATCTACCTTCATTGTAACAGACAAGACATATCAAGAGAAAATACTAAAAGTTGCTACTGTTCATCGAACTCTGTCCTTTTATTATATTTCGTCATCAGCTACTCAATCACTGTGGTTTGGTTATTCCTTTTTGTCTATTATATTCCAATTATTTGCATTATATTTTATATTGTATCAAATTGATTCACGCATCCTTTAGCACTACGAACAAATTCAATTGTTACTCGGATTTAAGGGTAAATAACGACCAACGTCGATTGGAGCCACCAACCGAAAGGTCGAGACCGGAATATCAAATATAAGAAGCCCGAGACCAGATGTCGTCTGAAAGAAGCTCGAAGCCAAAGCGCTCAAAGTGAAATCGTCGAGGCCGATCAGGGTAAAACATCCTATGATAAAGTTATTAGATTTGCGTAACTAAAGGACTGGAAATCTCGTGATATACAAACATCTCTGCGGGAATCGCAGCTCAGATCAATAAAGACGTTGAATCCATTAATTCTAGGAATATCTTACCTTATAAACGAGATTTTTACCTTGTATAGAATTCTTCACCTTTCCAATATAAACAGATAGCCCCATTTGTAAAAGGGACACGATATACAATCAATATAAAAAAGCTATAGTCTACTTTGCTCGACTATCTACTTCATATTTTATTTCAAAGGACTTCTAACATAGGAAGATTACTCAATCTTGGAGGTTTGCTTTTTTTTCTTGTTCACTAATTTAGTCTCTATTTCTGTTTATTCTTTAACTGTATTAAATCAGGTCACGTATCCTTAAAACCACATATAAATTTAATTGTTACTCGTAATCTAGGGTAAACAATGTTGAACCTCTTTGCTATCCTTCTTCCTCTTTAATTCTTTTTCTTTTTTGAGTAAGGAAAAATAATTCCTATTTAAAAATGCGCATAACGGAAGTTTTTATTTATTTTACTTCTTGTTTTTTGCCATGCTTGCGGACACCTTCGTAAAAGCTCATGCGAGTGCCATCAAAGTCGAGACACGGAAATCAAACTTATTTAAAGTTAGGCAAAGAGATAACGAGATGCTCAGGGAATTTGTATCTCGCTTTCAGATGGAACGGATGGACCTACCACCGGTCACTAATGATTGGGCCGTACAGGCCTTCACCCAAGGGCTCAACGCTCGAAGTTCAACGGCTTCACAACAGCTTAAGCAAAGCTTGATTGAATATCCGGCTGCCACTTGGACAGATATACACAACCGATACCAATCGAAGATCAGGGTCGAGGACGATCAACTTGAGGCCCCCTCGGGATCTACTTATCCCATCAGAACTCATGATACGGTTCAAAGAGATATTTATCGAGAGCCAAGATCGAACAGAGACAGGCATCGACCATATCCTGGAGACCGAAAGGCCATTCCAGTAAGGCAGGGTTCCCCGAGACAAGAAAGGAGGAATTATCTTAATCGAAGGAACCGAGGACCATTGGCAAGAAACAACTTCGAGAGAGCCGCTGGTCACCGAGAAGCACCACGACTGTCTGAATATAACTTCAACGTCGACACAGCGACTCTCGTATCGGTCATCGATCGTATTAAGGATACCAAGTGGCCTCGACCGCTGCAATCGGATCCAGCTAAGAGAGATCCCAGCTTGATATGTAAGTACCATGGTACACATGGGCACAAGACAGAAGACTGTCGACAGTTGAGGGAAGAGGCGGCACGGTTGCTCGAAAATGGGCACCTTCGAGAGTTTTTGAGCGACCGAGCCAAAAACCATTACGGGAACAGGAATAGACTAGTAAACCAGGAGGAGCCTCAGCACACGATCAATGTGATAATTGGTGGGGTAGATACACCCCAAGGACCGCTATTGAAACGCACAAATATATCTATCACCCGAGAAAAGCGCACTCGGGATTATGCGACAGAGGGAGCTTTGCACTTCAGCGAGGAGGATGCGGAAGAAATCATACAACCCCATAATGACGCCTTAGTAATACCGGTGCTTATACAAAAAACCAAGGTAAAGCGTGTGTTGGTTGATCCTGGTAGTTCAGCCAACATAATTCGGTCATGGGTTATCAAACAGCTCGGGTTGACTGATCGAATTATCCCTGAAGTTCGGATCCTCAATGGTCTCAACATGGCTTGCGAGACAACCAGAGGAGAAATAACTTTACCAATAAACACTGCCGGTACCGTTCGTGAAACGAGATTATGCGTAATCGAAGGGGATATGAGATACAACGCCTTGCTCAGGAGACCATGGATTCATGATATCAGAGCAGTACCCTCGACACTGCACCAAATGTTGAAATTCCCATCGGCTGATGGGATCATGATTGTTTATGGAGAACAACATGCAGCGAAAGAAATGTTCAACAAACGAAGGTGAACAGGAACTTATCGAAGACGATGAATATGGGATTCCTCGGTCATTCGTCGGCCCCGATGAATCCGATGTAACTAAGTCGACGGTCGAGGAACTCGAGCAAATTTCACTCCGAAAGGATGCACCGGATCGGAAGGTATACCTGGGCTCGGGCTTAAGTTTCGAGCTCAGGACTAAACTTATTCATTTTCTTTCAGCTAACGAAGACTCTTTCGCTTGGTCCCATCTTGATATAACAGGGATACCTTCAGAGATCACGACTCACAAACTGAGCATCGATCCTAAATTTCAGCCGGTCAAGCAAAAGAGAAGGCCTCAATCCGAAATCAAACAAATATTCATCAAAGATGAGGTAACCAAGCTTTTAAATATAGGATCCATCCGGGAAGTTAAATACCTGGAATGGTTAGCAAATGTAGTTGTAGTTCCTAAAAAGGAAAATAAGTTAAGAATGTGCATAGATTACAAAGATTTAAACAAGGCATGTCCTAAAGATTCTTTTCCCTTATCTAACATTGATCACATGATCGATGCCACCGCTGGCCACGAGACCCTTAGCTTTATCGACGCCTACTTCGGCTATAACCAGATACGAATGGACAAGGATGATCAAGAAAAGACATCCTTTATCACTAAGTATGGTACATACTGCTATAACGTGATGCCATTTGGGTTAAAGAATGCTGGGGCTACTTATCAACTCCTAGTAAACAAAATGTTCGAAAAACAATGGAAGTTTACATTGATGATATGTTAGTTAAGTCCCTGCGAGCAGAGGACCATTTGAGTCATTTGCAGGAAACGTTTAATGTACTAAAATAGTACAATATGAAGTTGAACCCGGAGAAGTGCGCATTTGGAGTGGGCTCGGGAAAATTCCTCGGTTTCATGGTTTCGAATCGGGGAATAGAAATTAACCACGAGAAGATCAAAGCCATCGAACACATTACAATCGTAGACAGTGTAAAGGCTGTACAAAAGCTAACAGGTCGAATAGCTGCTTTAGGCTGGTTCATTTCAAGGTCTTCCGATAGAAGTCACCGATTTTTCAACTTGCTAAAAAGAAGAACGATTTCTGGTGGAGTCCGGAATGCCAGCACGCGTTAGAAGAGCTCAAGAGGTATCTCTATAGCCCACCTTTGCTGCATACGCCAAAAACGGGTGAACAATTATACCTCTACCTTGCCGTTTCAGAAGTAGCGGTGAGTGGGGTCCTGGTCCGAGAAGAACAAGGTACGCAATTTCCTATTTATTACATCAATAGAACCTTAGGAGAAGTCGAAACTAGATACCCGTATCTAGAAAAATTAGCACTCGCTTTATTGAGTGCCTCTAGGAAGCTAAAACCCTACTTCCAGTGCCATCCTATATGTGTAGTAACAACTTACCCGCTGAGAAATAGATGCATAAGCCCGAGCTATCCGACCGTGGCCAAGTGGGCCATCGAAATAAGCGGGTACGGTATCGAATATCGGCCCCGAACCTCGATCAAATCTCAAGTATTGGCAGATTTTGTTGCCGATTTTGCACCGTCACTAAGTCCCGAGGTCGAAAAGGAATTAATGACCAAATCTGGTACTCCTTCGGGAGTGTGGACCCTGTTCACAGACGGTGCCTCGAATTCGAAAGGATCGGGGCTTGGTATCGTATTAAAACCTTCAACCAGAAACACTATTCGACAGTCTATTAAGACTGTAAAATTGACTAACAACGAAGCGGAGTATGAAGCTATGATTGCAGGTTTAGAGCTGGCCAAAAGCCTGGGAGCAGAGATAATCGAAGCCAAATGTGATTCCCTCCTCGTGGTCAACCAAGTAAACAGGACTTTCGAAGTCAGAGAAGGGCGAATGCAGAGGTATTTGGACAAGCTTCAAGTCACGTTGCACATGTTTAAAGATGGACTTTGCAGCACATACCTCGAGAACAAAACAGTGAGGCCGACGACCTCGCTAACCTAGGATCGTCAGTCGAAGACGAGGAAATTGAGTCCGAAAAAGTTGTACAACTCTTAAGGTCGGTGGTGGAGGAAGGCCATGCCGAAATCAATTCGACAAGCTTGACCTGGGATTGGAGGAACAAGTATATAGAATATCTTAGCTCAGGTAAACTCCCTTCGGATCCCAAAGAATCGAGAGCATTACGCACAAAAGCAGCCCAGTTCTGTTTATCCGATGATGGGACCCTATTCAGAAGGACGTTCGGAGGCCCCCTCGCAATATGCCTTGGACCAGGAGACACCGAGTATATTTTAAGAGAAATACATGAAGGCTCATGTGGGAATCACTCCGGTTTTGAATCCTTGGTTCAAAAAATAATTCGAGCCGGCTATTACTGGATCGATATGGAGAAAGATGCGAAGGAATCCGTTCACAAGTGCAACGAGTGCCAAAGGCATGCACCGATGATCCACCAACCCGGAGAGACACTGCATTCGGTCTTGTCGCCATGGCCATTCATGAAATGGGGGATGGACATCGTTGGCCCTCTCCCTTATTCGCTAGGTAAAGCTCAATTTATTCTTTTTATGAATGACTACTTTTCCAAATGGGTTGAAGCGCAGGCTTACGAAAAAGTTAGAGAAAAGGAGGTGATCGACTTTATCTGGGACCATATCATATGTCGATTTGGGATGCCATCGGAGATCGTGTGCGATAACGGCAAGCAGTTCATCGGCAGTAAAGTGACAAAGTTCTTCGAAGACAACAGGATCAAGAGGATCTTATCGACGCCCTATCACCCCAGCGGCAACGGACAAGCTGAGTCAACCAACAAAACCATAATACGAAACTTGAAGAAAAGGTTAATCGACGTAAAGGGAAAATGGAAAGAAATACTGCCCGAGGTTCTATGGGCTTACCGCACGACCGAGAAAACCAGCATCGGGGCCACTCCTTTCTCTCTAGTATACGGAGCTGAGGCTTTAATACCAGTCGAGGTAGGCGAACCGAGTGTCAGGTTCCGATGCGCAACCGAAGAATCAAATAGAGAAGCTATGAACATCAATCTGGAATTATTGGATGAAAGAAGGGAAGCAGCCCTTGTTCGAATGGCGGCCCAAAAACAAAAGATCGAAAGGTATTATAACTAGAGAGCCCATCTTTGACACTTCAACATCGGAGACCTGGTGCTCAGAAGAGTCACACTCAACACTCGAAATCCGAATGACGGAAAGTTAGGACCGAACTGGGAAGGGTCCTATACCATCTTGAAGGTCACCGGAAAGGGATCTTATAAGCTCGGTAACATGGAGGGCAAACAGCTTCCAAACAATTGGAATATAAGTCACCTAAAGCGATACTATTGTTAAGGTATGAAATTGCACTTTTTCGTTTGTTTGTTTTGCTAACATCTGCAAGTATTGGACGAGGCAATCTCGAACCAGGAAGCGCATGACATTAGGACTGAAAGCACGCGTTGCACTCTTTTTCCCTTCGAACGGTTTTTTCCCAAATTGGATTTTACGGCAAGGTTTTTAATGAGGCAACCAGTAATTGTGCTAACCTAGATTGGTCGCTCATCGAAGATAATAATATTTGGTGCACAACTTCGATTGACCATGATTATCAGAAGATCGCTTATCTATTTCGATTCATTGTTTGGTCATTTCAATTCGGGGGAACCTCCCGTAGATCGTTAGGAATCAATGTAAGGGTCAAACGGACGAAAGTACCGTGCCCGAATAGACTGATCTACCCCCTAAGCAAATTGTACAAGCACCTAAATGCTAATGAAAGCTTTTCGACACCAATATCCTGTCTCCGAGCCCAAGGGCCCCTTCAAGTTTTATTACATGATCAGAAATTAGCATTGTTCCGAACTTCATACGAAGATCGAAGGGAAGTAAGACCTGTTAAGGAAAATCCCAACTCATAAAAGGCTAAGGCCGAACCAAGTAAAACTCGAAGAGGGGAAAGACTGGTTAAGGCAAACCCCAATTCCTTAAAAGGCCAAGGCCTTATCGAGTTAATGAAACTCGAAGGAAAGTAAGACCTATTGAGGCAAATCCGAATTTGTAAAAGGCTTAGGCCGAATCGAGTTGGGCTCGAGGGAAATTGAAATCTATTAAGACAGAACTCCGATTTCTTAACGGGCCAAGGCCACGTTGAATTAATAAAATTCGAAAAGGAATAAGACCTATTAAGGCAAACCTCGACCCCCTTTCGAGGCTTAGGCCTTATCCAATCATCCATGTAAGGGGAAAATCTACTGAGAAATAAGCTAAGTCTTAACTAAGCCTGAAGGGCAGAAAAGTCTGTAAATTGGATTATCAGAATAGATCAAACAAAAAAGAGAGATAAAAGAAAATCTTTTATATATACGAAACAAAGTGTATTAAAAAAAAGTGAGAATCCTAGAAAGACATATTATACAACAGACGACATCAATCAAAATTCCCAGAATCTTCTTCTTCTTCAGGGAAGGTCCGCTTTCTAGCCTTGACTTCAATCTTTGCTGCATCATCGACCTCGGTGGATAGATCGAAGCCTCGAGCTTGTAACTCCTCGAGAAAGGAAAGGCGGGTTTGGCACTTGGCATACTCAACCAGAATCTTTGATTGCTCTTGGGCAGCCTTAGCATCGGCCCTGTATTGTGCTATCAGATCATCGGCATTAGCTTTAGACATGGCAATCTCGGATTTTGCCGATTGTAGCTCGTTGACCAGAACATTACGATCCGAGGTGAGCGTCTCGACTTGGGACTGAAGTGTATCGGTGCTCTTAGTCAGAGTCCCGATTGTCTCTTACGCCTCCAAGACTTGTTCTTCCAAAGAAACTACACGAGCCCGGAGGGTCTCCTTTTCCGAAGTCAACAGATCGGCCTTAGCTCTCCATTCGTTGGTTTCTGCCTTGGCCTCGCTCAATGCAGATCAGAATTGATTTATTCGGTCAAGTTGCTGCCCCAGCTGGTCGAGTGTATTAGCATTCTCCCTGCACATGAAGTCTAGCTCAACCCGAAGAGTCGATATCTCCCCTTCGAGTCGCTGACGACGTGCCTTTTCTTCCCTTAGCCGAAGGAAAGCCTCATGATGAAGCACCGAAGACTACTAATATGAAAGAAAATAGAACGGTCAGTGCAGGTTGAAGAGTAAACTAACAAACACCAAACAAAGCCTGTAAGAAATTTTACCTTATTCACTGCCTGTTGAGCCTCATTGAATAAGCAGGCCTCATCCATCTCATCCATTGCAACCTGATCTTCCTCGGTCACCAGACACCGAAGGTAGCTAGCCACGCCCACAGGCACGGCAAGAGCCCTAGCGTCTTCGGGAATGGCGAACTTTATTATCCTCTTCCGATCAGGATTGGAACTCGGAGGAGGAAATCTATCGACCAACTTGGGACCGAAAGATACCCTGCTCGTCTCGGCGGAGGGACTCTTCCTCGGCGCTTCGAGCCCAAAGGTGTCAGTTGATGGCACACCGTCAAAAAAGTCTTTAAAGGGCCCTGCCGGTACGTGGCCTTTGCTCGGCGAATGCGCCCTTGCAGCCCAGGCTTCATTGAAAGTTGCCTCCGAGAAAGAAGGAGAGTCCATTGTTTCTGGGGGACCCGAGGTTCCCTGTATTGCCTCCCCTGCATCGGCGCAAACCCCGGTCCTCGCCCCTGCATCGAGGTCCTCTACCCGAGGAGTACGAGCTTCATCGGTCCTCGGCTTGGGGACTGCCCGAGATGGCTCGTTGCTTGAAATACTGAGGTCCCTATCTTCCTCGGAATCATCACTCAATCGGATAGCCAAGTTGGCAATTCTGGGCTTACGAGCTATGCTCTTCTTCTTAATTCTTTTTTTCTCAGGCTCAAAGGGACCGTGGGCTTCTTTTCTCTTTTTCTCTCCCTCCTGCTCCGAGACAGGGGGAGGTCAGGGAACCTATCTACCGGGGGACGTCGGCCTCAATTCAGCGTCCTTCGATAGACCTGCGAAGGAAGGAGGAAATGAATTAGCAGCAGCACCGATCACATAAAGCATGAAATATAAGCATTATTAGTCTCACCATGATTTTTGGCCTCCCATAAGCCTTTCGGTATCTCACGCCAGGCCCGATCTGAGTAGGTCCTTTGAGCTACCACCTTCCGGACCCACTCTTCCAAATGCTGAATCGCAGCCGGCATTTGAGAAACGGCTACATCTTACAAAGTATATTAGTGAGATAACAAAGTAAAAACAACAGATGAATTTGGATAGGAAAATGATTCTTACGGTTTATGTTCCACTTTTCAGGGAACGACATATCTTCTGCAGGGATTAGGTCCGACGTCCTTTTCGAACAAATCGGCTCATCCAGCCTCGGTCCTTGTCCTCGTCAATGCTCGAAAACGGGGCTTTGCTTGCCCGGCGAGCGAGTTTTATTAGTCTCCCTCAGAAGACTCAGGGACTGTATAATCGCAGTAAATGATCGATGCTGAAAGGATGCCCATCGACCTTACTCACAGAAAAACGGAAAAGATGAATTATTCGCCAAACGAAAGGGTGAATCTGACCCAACGTAACATCGTACCTTTTGCAAAAGGCGACAATAATGGGGTCCAAAGGTCCCAACGTGAAGGGGTAAGTGTAAACACTCAAATAGCCCTCCACGTGGGTGGTAATCGCCTCGTCCGGAGAGGGGACTACCACATCTTTACCAACCTAGTCACATTCTACTTTCACCTTATCAAAGGTTTTGCTCATGATTGAACTAACATACCTAACGACCGATTCACCCCCGCCCGGTACTGAAGAAGCCTTCTCCACCTTAAAGTCAGAGCTGATTGAGCATCCGACCGGTACGAAAGCTTTTAGAGGAGGCTCTGTCGAAGTTTCCTCAGCAACGACAGGCTCGGCCTCTTCAGTGGGTTGAGAGGAAGAAGGTTGTTGCTTCTGAGGAACAGACTTAGATGTCTTCGCCATTGAAGTTAAAGAGATGGAAAGCGAGTAGATGCAAGTGTAGAAAGAGAAATTACTTGAAGAATAGAGTTTAGAGAACTTGGGCAATATGGTATTCAAACGACACAAACTTGAAAATTGAAAAATGAGAGGGCTATTTATACTTTTCAAAAGCAGCGGTTCGAAACCCAAAATGAGAAAGCATTAATTGGTGTTTGCAGGAATCGCAGATTTTGTCACCAGTTGGTACATGAAAAGACCTTTTTGATACTGGCCGCGTGTGTCATCATGCTGCCGTCATTCATCAACAAGACATTTTGTGTTATCTGATTTGACGCTTCGAATTCCGTGTCGCTCACTATAAGTATGTCTCCATTTAACCTAGTCTTCAAAGCGACGGCTCATATCGTTTTTTGTCATTACTCTCCAAAAAACGAGGGGACTATCTGTATGGGGTCGAACCTGATCGCTTACATAGGAAATACCGGTTTTGGGATTCGACGACCAACGTCGATTGGAGCCACCAACCGAGAGGTCGAGACCAGAATATCAAATATAAGAAGCCCGAGACCGGATGTCGTCTGAATGAAGCTCGAAGCCAAAGCGCTCAAAGTGAAATCGTCGAGGCCGATCAGGGTAAAACATCCTATGGTAAAGTTATCAGATTTGCGTAACTAAAGGACCAGAAATCTCGTGATATACAAACATCTCGGCGGGAATCGCGGCTCAGATCAATAAAGACGTTGAATCCATTAATTCTAGGAATATCTTACCTTGTAAATGAGATTTTTACCTTGTATAGAATTCTTCACCTTTCCTATATAAACAGACAGCCCCATTTGTAAAAGGGACACGATATACAATCAATATAAAAAAGCTATAGTCTACTTTGCTCGACTATCTACTTCATATTTTATTTCAAAGGGCTTCTAACACAGGAAGATTACTCAATCTTGGCGGTTTGCTTTTTTTTTCTTGTTCACCAATTTAATCTCTATTTTTGTTTATTCTTTAACTGTATTAAATCAGGTCACGTATCCTTAAAACCACATATAAATTTAATTGTTACTCGTAATCTAGGGTAAACAATGTTCGATCCTCTATATTCCCTCTTCGCTATCCTTCTTCCTCTTTAATTCTTTTTCTTTTTTGTGTAAGGAAAAATAATTCCTATTTAAATGCGCATAACGGAAGTTTTTATTTATTTTACTTCTTGTCTTTTCTTTGTTTATTTTTCATTGTGTCTTTTTTATTTGAACGTGGCAAAAAATAAAAAGAAGATGACGAACAAGTCTAAACTCATATTTTTCGTTAAAGGTCTCACAGAAAATGTATAGTCACGAGCAACTCTGATAAAAGAAGAAAACAAACACTCGTGACAATCAAAACAACCATGGGAGCAGTCAAAATCTCTAGCGTCAATCTAGTTGGTTGCTTGTGGGATTTTGATTTTTACCGTCAAACCTCGTACTTGCGGCTAGCAACCGAACTTGACGCACTAGAAGATACAAAATCTACACGCGCCGGTGGATCGGGTGTCAGATTGGTTGCCTTCTAGTACGACAAGCCTAGTTGAGACCAGTAGTGGATGACAATGCAAATTTGATTTTTCTATATGTATGTTGGGAAGAAACACGATTGAATGAATTAACATAATTCAGAGTTTACAAAGATTTAAAATTAAAAATTAAAGTAATATTTAGTTTAGACTCCATCCTACACGTGGTCTATAACTCCATTTTAAGTTCCCAACAAAAGGTAAAATACACTTAATTCTAATACAAGTCTATCCTCCACCAGTGGCCGCAATATTCAAATAACTTGATTACAGATTTTACTTAAGTCAAAGTAGTGAACTAACAAATTTATATCATACTATGATATTGAAATAGGGATAGATCATTCATTACTTGCTGTTCATAAATCCATCCTCAAAATTTATCAACACTAATACAAATGTGACGCTTATTTGTATTAAATTTATTCTATAATAAAACTTTTTTGCATAATTGCATGTTGTAAATTGATAAAATTCTTGATGGTATTACAAAACGCTCCTTTTTCTAAATTCTAAAATGTCAAATGATTAAACAACTCCCTTAGTTGTACAATCAATGTCTACTTTAATAACACAATATTAAGTCATTACATGTTATCTACCGACTAAATTCCGATTAGTATTATTTAATTATCTACTTATCATGGGTTAACCCTACATATCTCGTCAAATCACTTGCAAAAAATGCTTCCAGTCAAATAGTCCTTAGTCAACTTCTCTTTCTTCTCCAACCATTAATTAAAGGCCTTCTTGTCTTCATCCCCAACTGGTTCAAACATATCAACCTTTGGTTTATTTATTTGATTCTTTTTTTACCTTCCTCTTCTGGGTGACAGAACTAGCAGCCTTCCTAAATCTGGTTTGCAGCCTAATGACCCTATACCAAGCAGACCCAACGAGATTAGAAGAGTCAGCCTTCTGCATTTGCTTCTCGCCATGGATCTGAAGAACCTCATCCAATTTCATCTTTTGCACATATCTGGATCACTTGGGTGAACACCGCTAGCCTGGAGGGTCCTCCTCTATCAATATTCTTATCAAAATCTCCACCAATGTATGGTGACCAAGGAAGATTCCTAACCAAAGGCTCATCCCCATTAAACCCACCTTCCTCATTATTCTCTAAACTCACTCCACCGGGTGCCTTTTAATAGCAGTCGCTCATTTCAAATCAACCTCCAACTGATCGATTTTAGAATCCTTTACCTCATCGCGATATGGCACCAGATTTTTTATGTGGTCCATCTCTAGCTCGTGTAGGATAGGAATAAGGTTGTTTACCCTTAAAATCGAATAACAATTGAATTTATATGTGGTTTTAAGGATACATGATTTAACATGATACAAAATGAGAAATCAGATTAAGATTGAAATAAATGATAAGAAAAGTAAATGCAAACCACACAAGTTGAACAATCTTGGCCTTGAAGGTTGGTCACCCTCGAGTCGAAAATGCTACAATCGATGCTAGAACAGAGTAATGAGATAATAATAACTAAAAATGATAGTTTATTGCTTTGGGGTGCGAGTTACAATGTGTTTTACAAATAATTAGACCCCCTTTTATATAGTAGGAGAGTCCTACTTTAGGCACAACTCTATATAAGGTAAAAAATCTCATGATTTGCTAATTAGTCGGTATCATTGATACGTGCCGAGATTCCCGCTGTGATGTGCGACCGGTTACGAATATTTCGGAACTTCTGTTATTTTGGTTCGATGATGTTCTCTCGAGCTAATTCGGAGTCAGAGTCAGTTCCGGAGTCACGGACTTGATAATCTTTGAAGGCGCATGTTCTAACCTTGTACCTAGGTTTGATGGAATCCAGGGTCGATCTTTAATCCATTATGTTTCACCCCGTCTGTAATGCAATAGGCGTGCTCGGTTTATACCGTATACGGATAGTCCCCTCGTTTTTCGAAGAGTAAATGACGAGAAACGATATGAGCCTTAGATTCTCACTATACGAGCTTCCAATTCCCACTCTGATAAATGACAACAAATTCATGACGTAAGTGATAAGAATAGTTAAAATGTCCCGTCGGTCCAGTCTTCAAGGTATTAAATGTGTGTCAGTAACGATCTGCTGCTTCAAGATGTATACCGCCGTTTGAGAAGACAATAAATACCCTTTTCATCCATTCATTTAGAACTTTTACATTCAAACATTTGCACATGTGTTTTAAGAAAACTTCATCACTTGCATCTTCAACCTTCTTCCCTTCAGGTTTTCTGAAAGCTTTCATAAGTTATCTGCTAATTACACCTCCTCTTTCATTAGCACCTTCTTTTCTCCTCTATTCAAAAGCAATGGCAAAGGCTTCAAAATCCGTTCCTCAAAAAGAAAACCCTTCTTTCTCGAGACCGTCTGAGAACGTTTCGTTTGTTGCCACTGAGGAGCCGACACCAATACCCCCTCTAAATGTGTTCGTCCTTCCAAGGTGCCCAACTAGAGCTGATTTCAAGGTTGAGACCTCCTCGGTACCGGGTCGGTGCGAGCCGGTCTCGAGATACATATGTTCGATCTCCGACAGTATCTTCGAGAAGGTCAAGGAAGACTACAAATGGGTCGATAAGCTTGTAATTGTCCCTATCCCCGAGGAATCGATCACCACCCACGTGGAGGGTTTTCTAAGTGTTTACACTTACCCTTTCACGCTGGGTCCTCTGGATCCAGTTATTATAGCCTTTTGCAAAAGGTACGAGGTGACTCTCGGGCAGATTCATCCTTCGTTTTGGAGGATTGTAATTCTTCTTCGCTTCTTCATGAGCAAACTCGAGGGGTATCCCTTTACCATCGACCAATTTATGCGCCTGTATAGTCCCTAACTCTATCGAGGGGGGCTAATAAAGCTTGCCCGTCGGGCCAGCAAGGGCCTATTCTCGAGCATCGACGAGGATGGGGACCGAGGTTGGTTAGGTCGATTCGTTCGAGTGAAGACCTCGGACTTAAACCCAGCTGAGGACATGCCATTTCCTACGAAATGGAACATGAAACGTAACTTTGCCTTTAATTTCAGTTTATTATTTTTCTTTTGCCCTTATTCTTATCGACTCTTTGTAATGTAGCTATTGCTCGGATGCCGGATGCAGTACCTTGACTCATGAAGTGGGTCGAGGGTATTGTGTCGAAAAAACCCTACTCTGAGTGCGCGTGGCGCGAACTTTCAAAGGGCCGGTGGGAGGCCCGTTCTCATGGTGAGATTTTTTCTTTAAGTTACATTCGATCTTATTTCTACGCCATTGATTTCTAACTTCTTTCACTTTCCTTTTGCAGGTTTACCAAAAGATGTTGAAATGAGGCCCCCATCTGGTGACGATGACGTCTTCACTAAGGCTGTTAAGTGGGCCGGGCCTGGGCCTAACAGGCCAAACGGGCCTGGGCCAAGGCGGTCCTGGGCCAAACAGTCCCGGGCCTAACGGGCCACCTGTAAGGGACCGGCCCACTACGGGCCTAAGCCCACATGGTCCCAGGCTAAATGGGCCGGGCCCGCGGGCCTAACGGGCCTAAACGGTTCCGGACTTTTTTTTTATATGTAGGAAAATTTCTTGTAAACTATATATGCATATACTAATATAGATTACATATATCTATTTAAATATATATAATAGTATATATTATACATATATATTGCCCCAAAACTTTTCCTTTTTACCTATCCCTCTTTCCTCCATTAAATACATATAAACTATCTAATATATATTATATATATATATATATATATATATATATATATATATATATATATATATATATATATATA
>MCJB01052823.1:0-31820 GCA_002018475.1 Nicotiana obtusifolia | reverse complement strand
TCCTGGAAACTTGGAATGAAGCTATGCTCTATTCAGAAAATGAACCAAAGCTTTTCCTGCTGACAGCAATGAAAACAATGCTTGCACTCATTTTGCTGCAGACTACTTTGGCAATTAACAGAAGACAGGAAAGGGGAAAGCTACTGGAAAAACAGCTACCTGTTCAAACAATGTTTGTCCTCTTTTGCAGGAACTTCTCCTGGATGAACAAGAGTGAATCTGGAAAAAACCTGGCATTACATATGAGGCCTCACAGCATCCTGATCAAAGGCCATATATGCCACCAAAGATACAACAGCAAACAGCAACCTAGCAGGGAAATGGATGCTCTGGACAGCAAGCAGCATGGCTATAGATGCTCTCTGATACTGGGAAGGCCACAATACCACTTTGGAAAGGCACCTTTTGGAGGGATGAAACAGATTGCCGCTATGCCCTACTCAGCAAATGAAGGGATGAATCTGCACACTCAAACAGCAAGATCACTTGAATGCTCTCTGATTTTGGGAAGACAACACTGCCATATCGAAAAGGCACATCTGGAAGGGATGCAACAGATTAATACTAACCTATACTGTTTTGCAAGAACTTGGAATGAAAAATTAGCTATGCTCTATTCCCGACAAGGACCAAGAATGAACTGGATTGGTTTACTATTTGCACCAGACAACAGTGGAATGGAACACCTATAAGGAGCAGTTTACTCAATTTTACAAAGGAGAGCAAAGGAACAGGAAATGTACATATATCCTACTCTTCGACAAACTTCCAGCTGGTGGTATTAGCACAATGTGCTCATTCCACTGGAAGGGAGGAGAAGATAGGAACAAATATAGATACATGGAAGAAGAATGATATGATTTGGTCGACCATTGATAAACTTAAATCACATACTATTCGAGGAAGATGCCTTGTGAAACAAAAGGAAGCACTGATCAGAACTACACTCACCTCAGACAGATGGAAGCATGCACAGTGCAAGAGTATATTGGATCAGACACATATTTGTTTACTATTGTTTGCACAGAGCCAATTTGATGAGAAGAATAATACTACCCATACAATATTAGAGCACCATCCAGTGGTATTAGCATGTTCACATGCTCAACCTGGAGGTGCGATAAACTTGTATAGGCAGTACTTTTAGACACCAGCACACAATGGCAAGAGTAAATTGTATCAGATACATATATGTTTACTATTGTTTGCACAGAGCCACTTTGATGAGAAGAATAATACTACCTATGCAATATTAGAGCACCATCCAGTGGTATTAACATGTTTACATGCTCAACCTGGAGGTGCGATAAAATTGTATAGGCAGTACTTTCAGACACCAGCACACAATGGCAAGAGTAAATTGGATCAGATACATATATGTTTACTATTGTTTGCACAGAGCCACATTGATGAAAAGAATAATATTACCTATACAATATTAGAGCACCATCCAGTGGTATTAGCATGTTTAATGCTCAACCTGGAGGTGTGATAAAATTGTATAGGTAGTACTTTCTGACACCAGCACACAATGGCAACAAGGAAATCATAACAGGTACATCACTGAAAAAGCTCCCCTGAGGAAGCAACTGCCAGAAGATTCAGCAAAATCAAAACACCTCATGGAGGACAGTTTCAGCAGAATCAGCAACACTTACACCTTCATATGGAAACACTCACAGCAGTAAAGAAGTCAACAACACTCCAGGAACAACTCAGCAGCAACTTTGATCAAAACAACGCAAACAACAGCTCTCTTCATCACTCAGCTACACTATAATCAGCAATCAAGCTCACCGGAAATACCAAGCAGACAGATAATGAAAGCATCTCTATCTGTTTGGTCAACTCTGCACACACAACAACCAAAGAACAAGCAAAAAGCAGTCAAAAGGGACACAAAGCACAATCATCAGGAAATCAGCTTCCTGGACATCTGTTACTACATGAAAAGGTTATTGGCGCAATTGCTTTGTTTGGTATTAGCGTCTTCGGTGCTCATTCTATTGCAATTGCACCAATCACCTCTTCTAAACAGTTGGTACTCCTCACAGGATCCCCTTCTCACTGATTTCACAAGCACTCATAAGCACAGCACCAAACCATCAAGGGACGAATGCAACAGGAATAGCGATCCATCTTCTGGAACAAGTCACCAATCACCAAAAGAAAAAGCAGTAGCCAAACTCAACAGCAATAATCACTGGAAACATCAACTTAATGCAAATGGCCTCCGCAACACAGCATGCAGCAGCAAGCAAATAGAAACAGCAGTACATATAACTAGGAAAGTCGAATTAGAGACACTCCCCAACCTTTTTGTAAACATGGCAACACTTATGACTAGAACGACTGACCTAGAAGTAGTTCACTTTGATTTTGTACAGATGAATATCCATCAACTTTATAAGATGGATATTTATTACTTTAAACTAGGTCGGACACAATTAATACTTTTTGTACATTTAGAGAGAAACCTCCTTAACAATTGTCATTGCTCTCGTACCTACGAGTCAAGGTACATGAACTTTTTTGAGGAGGTAAGGTTTATGTCCCCCTCCGATCATGTAAATTTTGCAAATTGACATCAATAAAGAAACCTATTTAATCAAAAAAAAAAAAAAGGCTTGGCCAAAATTTCTTTGTGAAATTAATGTAAGGTTCTAAAAATAATAAAGTGGCTTATATAGAATGAGCCTTGTCCTAAGTTAACTAGGAAACAAATAACTAACAAAAAGGCCACAATTTGGCTAAGTTTAAAGAATAGTCACGCAGGACCAAACCAGTAAGAATTAATGTCTTCCATAGCAACACAATAGTACAACATAAACACAAATGTACATCATCAACTTCTAATTTCGTCCATAGGCAAATTTTGTGAATGTTTGAATGCTTGGCTCTTCTCCAAGGCTAACCAACGCCTTTTCTTGTCTTATCCGACATGCTACCCGCTTCTTCCATCAATGCACAATGATAGCATGAATGTAGCTTCTTCCAAGACATGAACGTAGCTTAATCAGGTTGGCCTGCATTAGTAAACACATAGTCACTAGTGGAGCTAACTTCATCATTGTTAGTAAACTAGTTTGCATCACAAAATCCTTCTAAAATAGCAGAAAATTTATTAAAATGCAAACACCAATCCATAGTATTTCTCAAATACCTTAGCAAACGATGAAGAGCATTCTAGTGTTCACTCTGGGGTTGTGCGTATATCTACTCAATCTACTAGCAGCATAAGCAATATCAGGTCGTGTATAATTCATGAGAAATATTATACTACCAATTATCCTAGCATTTTCAGTTTGAGAAATACTGGATTCCTTATTCTTTCTAAAGTGTATGCTAAGATCATAAGGAGTTCTCACAGGTGTTGCATCAAAATAATTCAACATTTTCAATATTTTTTCAATATAATGAGACTGAGATAACGAAAAACCATTAGAAGTTATTTTGATTTTAATCCCTAAAATCACATTTGCTTCTCCAAGATCTAATTTCAAATTTAGAAGACAAAAAATTCTTAGTCTTAAACAACATTCACATACCAAAGATTAACAAGCCATCCACATACATACATATAATCACACAATCTGATCCTATCATCTTGGAATAAACACAAGTATCAAATGCATTAACAACAAAATCATTATCCCCTAATGTGCTATTAAACTTTCATACCATTGCTTAGGTGTCTTCTATAGACCATACAGAGACTTTCTCAATTTGCATACTTTATTCTCCTATCCTTTGATCACAAACCCCTCAGGTTGAGTCATATAGATCTCTTCCTCTAAATCACCATTTAGGAAAGCAGTTTTGACATTCATTTGATGTATCATTAAATGATGAATAACGGCTAAAGAAACAAGACTTAATCGTCGCTATCTTAGTTACAGAAGAATAAGTCTCAAAGTAATCATGGCCTTTCTTTTTGGTTAAAACGCCTAATAATAAATCTACCCTTATATTTCTCAATTGTACCATCGGATCTCAATTTCTTCTTAAATATCCACTTGCTACTTATGGGTTTACAACCTTTAGGCAAATCAGACAAGTCACACGTGTGATTAGACACTATAGAGTCATTCACATGTAATGGCCTCTTTCCAAAAATAGCATATATTGACATCATAGTTTCATTATAAGTCTCAGAGTCTTCTTCTATAGATTGACACTAATTCATCATTCAAAATATCAAGATCAATATTTTCAGTCAAGAAAGTAGTGATAAAGTCAAGACCAAGGTTAACTTCAATTCTACGTTTCTTACTCCTTCTACAATCATTTTCATGCTTATTAGTAGTAACACTAGAAAAATACACAATATGAGAATTAACAGACGTAGATGTAGAAGCATTATTAGGCAAATCACTAGGCACATTATTTTTTAATGGAAAAACATGCTCAAAAAATTCTGCATCGCTAGATTCACAAATAGAACTATCATTCAAAGACATCAATCTATTGCAGCACTATTTTGAGCATAACCAATAAATATAGTATCGAAAGTCTTGGATCCAATAGTTACTTGTTTAAAATCAGGTAGACCAACTGTAGCCAAACATCCCCACACTTACAGAATTTTCAAGTTACGGGCAAACCCTTTCCATAACTGATACGGGGTTTTATCTAACTTCTTATGAGGGACATTATTAAGAATATAGCATGCAGATAAAACAGCTCCCCTCCCCCCAACCATATTATCAGATAGACCTGAACTCAAACGCATAGAATTCATCATTTCCTTAAGGGTTGATGCAATATTAAACGCAGAAACAAGAAAACAAAGGATAGAAGCAAGATGCTCCATGAATTATCAAGACAACAAGTAGAAACTACTCTACTTACCTTCTTGATGAAATCAATGAGTACCTATATTATACGAACGACCCTCAAGACAACGATTGTCTTGCAAGCTGTTCGATCAAACAAGGAACGAGTTCAATTTTGAATCACACCAAAATTGGACAAGTTAATTCACACGTTTTTGGGAGCAATAGGGCTGTCGATTTTCTATTCTCAAAATAATGTAAGGTCCTAAAAATAATGAACTGTTTAGCTTATATAGAATGTGCCTTTTCCTAAGTTAACTAGAAAAACAAATAACTAACAAAAAAGGCCATAATTTGGCTATTTTTTTTAAAAGAATAGTCACACACGACCAAACAAGTAAGAATTAATGTCTTCCATAACTACACAATAATCTCAACACAGTAACAAGCATCACACGCCAAACGCTTGGCTCTTCTTCACCATGAAATGTGCATCATGAAGCTCTTTAGCTTGACTTCTCGTGAATGGTCTTGAAGGCTTAAACGTATCATGATCAGGTTGACCTGCATCATCCTCCCCTTCTTGGGAAGATTTCGTCCACGAAAGCGAACCTTCTTCATCTTTCAAATAAATACAAGAAGTCAAGTCAGAAGTCAAGTCAGTGACATTGAATGTCTTAGAAACAGCATAATCATCAGGCAGATTTATGACATAAGCATTATTATTGATCTTCTACAACACTTGAAATGGTCTTTCTCCTCGTGGAGCCAACTTCTCTTTCCTATGGTTCGGAAATCATTCCTTGTGGAAGTGCACCCAAACCCAGTCACCTCTCTTTAAGTCCAGCTTTTTCCTTTCTTTATTCTTCTTGACCGCTATCTTTTCATAAGCATCCTCCAAAGATTTCCTCACTTTAGCATTGAATTCGAGCAACACAGCTGCCCGGTTTTCTCCATCAACGCTAATAACTGCATTTCTCGGCAAAGGAACAAGATCAAGTGGTATCAAAGGATTAAAACCATAAAAACATTCAAATGGAGTAATGCTAGTCATTCGATGAACAATTCTATTATATGCAAACTCCATAATAGGTAATCGGTCAGCCCAAGTGCCGGACTTCCCTTTGGTCAAAGCTCAAAGAAGAGCTCCCAAGGTGCGATTAACAACCTCAGTTTGACCGTTAGTCTGTGGATAATGTGATTTAGAAAACAACAATTTGTTGCAAAGAGCACCCCACAGATACTTCCAAAAGTGACTCAAAAACTTAATATCCCTATCACTAACAATAGTTCGAGGCACACCATGAAACTTTAATACATTAGCAATAAACAAAGTAGCAACATGTTGTGCATCATCACAGTTTTTACAAGGAATGAAATGAGCCATCTTAGAAAACCTATCAACAACCACATAAATGCAATCATCACCACCCTTAGATCGAGGCAGCTCCATCACAAAATCAATCGAAACATCTACCCAAGGGCTAGTAGAAACGGGTAAGGGAGTATACAAACCATGATTATTAGACCTAGACTTATCTCTTTTACACTCAAAACACGCTCCACATACTCTCTCGACATCTCGCCTCATCTTAGGCCAATGGAACTGTTCCCCTAATATAGCTAAATTCTTATCTACCCCAAAGTGTACCATCAAGCCCCCACAATGCGCCTCACGCACCAACAACTCTCACCACGAGGACTCGGGTATACAAACTCTCCCCTTCTTAAAAAGGAAACCATCATGCCGTTGATACTTCTCAACTCGCTGCCCACTAGTTATGGCATCACACACACTCTTAAGTATAAGGTCATGCATATACATAGACTTAATACTCTCAAAACCCATCAACCTAGATGCTAACATGATAGCCAAAGCAAACTTCCTAGATAGTGCGTCAGCTACTACATTCTCCTTTCCATTCTTGTAATGAATCAGGTAAGGGAAACTCTCAATGAACTCTACCCACTTGGCATGTCGTTTATTTAGTTTCTCTTGACCCCTAAGATGTTTGAGTGACTCATGATCACTCCTAATTACAAATTCCTTAGGCCATAGGTAAGGTTGCCAATGAGCTAAAGCTCTCACGATAGCATACAGCTCTTTGTTGTATGTAGAGTAATTCAATGCAGCCCGCTTCAACTTTTCCCTAAAATAGGCAATAGGCTTCCATATTGCATAAGAACACCTCCAATTCCCACCCCCTAGGAGTCACACTCAATATCAAACGCCTTACTAAAATCTGGTAATTGTAACAACGGGGCAGAACTAAGCCTACGTTTCAACTCTTGGAAGGCACCCTCTTGCGGCTCCCCCCACACAAAAGGCGTGTCTTTTTCTCACCAACTCCGTGAGTGGTGCTGCTAGGGTGCTAAAGTCTTTAACAAAGCATCCGTAGAAACTAACTAGTCCATGGAAACTTCTAACATGCGAAACAGTAGTAGGAGTAGGCCAATCTCTAATAGCTTCAACCTTAGATTCATCTACCTCAACACCACTAACACTTACAACAAACCCTAGAAATACAACTTTCTCTACACAAAAGTGATGCAATATTAAAACGCGAAAACAAGAAAACAAAAGATAGAAGCAAGACGCTCAATGAACTATCAAGACAACAAGTAGGAACTAGTCTACTTACCTTCTTGATGAAGTCACGGAGTACCTATACTATACGAACAACCCTCAAGACAACAATGGTCTTGCAAACTATTCGATCAAACAAAAGAACGAGTTCAATTTTAAATCACACCAAAATTGGACAAGTTAATTCACATGATTTTGGGAGAAATGTGCTACCGTTTTTTGATTGAAAATAATGTCAAAAAGGTGTCAAAATAATGATGTGTTTAGGCTTATATAGAATGAGCCTTTACCTAAATCAACTAGGAAAAGAATAACTAGTAAACCTAAATCAATTAGGAAACAACTAATTAACAAAAAGGCCACAATTTGGCTAATTTAAAGAATAGTCACGCAGGACCCCTTAAGTAAGAATCAATATCTTCTACAACAACACAATGATATTTTCACGACCCGACCTAGGGGGCCACGACCGGGCACCGGACCCTGCTTGCAGAGTGCCGACGAACCCTTCACCTGACTCCCTTATTACTTATAAGGTGTATCGCACTCACATGGATGGCAAGTGATCATATAACAATAGTGGTAATAATAACATTAGCCTTCCGTGATATTGTACTACATCATAAGCATGCGTTTATACACAACGTAACCAACTAGGCTACACGACAAAACCAAACAACATGGTACATACGTTTGCCGACACGGCGATTCCACTACACATAGCCCAACACTTATCTATGCACATGCTAACAATTGTCTATTGAGCCTCTATAGAAACATGCAAAATACAACCTACGTCGGAACAGGGCCACGACATGCTCAATACATCTATACAAAAATGCATACCCAAGTATAGCAAGTCCGGAAGATGAAGCTTGCTATGTCTGCTGAACTGGTAGTCTACTGTGGTGCGGGAGCTCTGTCTGTTAATCTATTAGGACCTGCAGCACGATATGCAGCGTCCACAAAGAAAAGGATGTCAGTATGAAATATGTACTGAGTATGTAAGATAGAAGTACAATGTGAAAACAATAATATAGGCATTAGGATAGAAACAGACAACTCATAGCGACTGAATCGCCTCTGAAGGCGGCCAACCGTAACATTATCATTATAGGACCTATTTCCATCATTACAGAGGTCGAGATACATTTCCGCCTTTACAAGGTTTGCCAGTTTCATATACGTTCACATTACCGGATGCATTACCTAATCATTACCTTCGACCACTTCCTGCGCCACTGTGGGCTTATCATTTTCATATTCATTTAATGATACCGTAGCCAATTTCATGAACGTACCATGTAAAATCACATAGTCATTACTTTAAACAATTACATTACATACACTCATGCAGGATCATAATCAATAAACATGCCTCTGTGGGCTTTATCGTTAACTTCCCAACTGATCAGTGGTGACTGCCCATCCAAATCTTAGTTCGAACTGGTGTTAATATAAATGCACAATAGGTGCCTCCCCGGCCGACTTACAGAACGGCTCGGTGTATAACTGCCCGTCCGGCTTTAGCTCGGCTCGGTGTAATAAAGCATATACATATATATATAGTTGCACACTAGGTGCCAGCCCCGCCGAACTATAGAACGGCTCGGTGTATGAACAACTATTGCATGCTAGACTCATTTAATCATTTCTTCATTAGGCGTGGTCATACAAATTCAATCATACATACACACTCATATACACGCAACACATAGCAAGCTTACTCACGACTTGTGTCCTCACTTGTTATACTTATTACCCCTTCTTCCTCATGTACTTACGAATATCTTTTATCGACATAATTATAAGACTCGAAGACTTCCATCAACATTATTACTACGAAGCAAAGATAATCTTTTCATGAAGGGGGGAACAACATACGCAATACTAGCTTCTATTTACAATTTGTCACAATTCTTTAATCTACAATTAAAGAATAGCTTAACGGTTACTTAGTACGCTTGATAGCCATTATCAACCAAAATTCCCAAATTTCATGTAGTGATTCTCTACACTCCTTCTTCCCCTAAACTTCATTAAGGGTATGTACAGTACATGCAACTCTATTTACAACCCACAATGTTCATGATTCATTGTTGTTTAACTTAATTTATTTGATTCTGCAGCTCCTATTTCTATTTTAAGTTCCCATACGCACATAACCCATCTACCATGAACGTTTGGGAGAAAACCACATGAAAGGGAGTAGTAACTTACCTTGCATGCGAATTATTTAGCCTCCTTCCTTGATTCCTTCAATTTCTAGGTCTTTGTCCACAAATGGGGTTTGTAGAAGGAGCAGGGATTCAGCTATTGACCCTCTATGTTCTTCAATTCCTTTGTTTACTTCCGTTAACCTTCAACCGAGGATTTGGAAGAAGGGAATTTGGTGGCTTTGATGCTATAACTTGAGAGAAGTCTTTGGGAGCTTTTCACTCTTGCTGGGAATCAGAAAAATGAGGAAGGGACGGGTTTGGGGTCCCTTATATAGGTCTAGGGGTAAAAGCCACGGACCTGAAAATGTCCAAAATGCGATCGCATACCCGTCGCAGACAGGGTATGCGGTCCGCATTTTGGTCGCAGATTTTGCCCTAGAAAATCTGTCGCACTATGCGACGCAGAAGGGCCAGAAATGCGGATCGCATTTCCAAAATGCGATCGCATTCTGGTCGCATTTCGGACATCAGTTCAGCCCAGTGTTCTGCCTCACTCTACGATGGGGAATGTTCATTCTGCGATCGCATTTACCAAATGCGATCGCATTTTTGGTCGCATTTTTGACAATCTCCCAGCCCAGGGTTTTGTTCCACTCTGCGATGAAACCTGTCAATTCTGCGATCGCATTTGTCTTCTGTGGTTCGCATTTTGACCGCATTTTACTACTTTTGCTACCTTTGAAATTTTTAGACCATTTTCGGGGTTCTTGGTTCTTTTTACGTAACTACCTCTTTAGCATAATTAAATGAACGTATTTTTACGGGTTGTAACAGATATAACATAAACCCAAATGTACATCTTCAACACAAGATTCATCCATAGCAAGATTTATGGACGCTTGGCTCTTCTCCAAGGCTAACCAACGCCTTGTCTTGTTTTATCCGACATTGATGGCATGAACGTAGCTTGATCAGGTTGTTCTGCATCAAAAAGGCACACTTCTTATAATAAACATATAACTTTTCGGCTCTTAATACTTCAAACACTTGCCTTAAGTGATCAACATGGTCATCTAAACTTCTACTATAAATCAGGATATCATCAAAGTAGACAACCACAAGCTTATTAAGAAATGGTTTAAGCACATGATTCATTAATCTCATGAATGTACTAGGTGCGCTGGAGAGACCAAAAGACATCACCAACCATTCATATAGACCAAACTTGGTCTTGAATGCAGTTTTTGTTACAACCCATAATTGCGTATGTTAGATTACGCCGTAAGATAGTTTACATAAAAGGGCCTAAGAACACGGAAACGAGTTTAAAAAGTCAAGAAAAGAGCAAAAGGCTTCGCAAAGCTGAGTATGCTACCGCAAAACCCACATGCGAGCCGCATTTTCTCACGCTGAGATCGCAGACCAAGACAGATTTCTAGACAAAGATCAATGCCAGAAATGGGGTCATAAGTGTGGTCGCATTTCTAAAATGCGAACCGCATATCGTACTTAATGTATCGCAGACTGAAACAGATTTTTGGGCAGAAATCTACGTCAGGAATGCGGTCAATATGCGATCGCATTTCCAAAATGCGGACCGCAAATCAGACATCCTTCATCGCATAATGAAACAGATTTCTGGGCTACGGTTCGCGTCTAAAATGCGAACCGCATGTTGGGTATGCAACGTAAATGCGGTCGCAGACTGGTAGGCGTCAGACACGTGTATCACTTACTTGCCAAATTAATGGACAAGATTCAAATTTTCCAAGGTCGGTCAGGAGGGGACTTTAAAAGAAGTATAAGCCCAGTCATTTCACCGCTATTCAGACTTTAAAAACCAAGAATAACCCCTGCAACCCCTTCTCAAAATCCCACACAAGCCCTAATCAATTTTCCTCTCTTTCAAGTTCTAATTGGGGAAGAAATATAGAGATTGAAGAACTAGGGAAAGGCCCTAACTGATTCCCTCTCTTTCAAGCCCTAATTGGGAGTAAAACCTAGAAGTTGAAGAACCAAGGAAGAGGGCAGAGTTATCCAACATGCAAGGTAAGTTACTGCTCTCTTTCATACATTCTTTCTCCTGGGTATTCTTCATAACTCGTTATATCCATGTGAGAACTCACGGGATGATGATCGGAAGCCATGGGTTCAAGTTAATCACTGGTAATGGACTGGGTTGTGGTTGTTTTGAGTTGCTGTAGGGCTGCATGTTTTACTACTACTTTTTTGGATTTTTGGAGGAAGAAGGGAGTGGAGAAACACCATATAAATTTAGGATTGTGGTTAATAATAACTATAACGCTTAGGGGATAACGATAGAATCGTTTCTTTTATTGTAGACTAAGGAGTAGTGACAGTTGCATGGCTTGAAATTGGTGCAGTATATACCAGGTATGTGAGACCGTCCCTTTCTTTCTTTTGCACGACTCTAATTATACACAATTAAACGAACAAGCCCCAAAAATACTCTACCCTTAGAAGGTACGAGTGATTATGTTGTTTCCCCTCTTATGGGAGGATTGATGTGTGATATTTCTTCAACCTTACATCACTTTTAGAGATTCAGGAAGAGTGATTCCTATGAGTCCAGCATGCGTTATTTATTTTACTCTACCGATCCGCGCCATAGTCGGTCGAGTATGGCACCTATTGTGCAACTATACATATGTATATGTTTTACTCTACTTAGTCGCGCTATAGTCGATAGCTATTTTACTCTACCGAGCCGCGCTATAGTCGGCCGGGTACGGCACCTACTGTGCAACCACTGGTCAGTTGGGTATGATGATGATGAGGCCCACAGAGGTGTATGTATATGATGATGATGAGGCCCACAGAGGCATATATATATATATATATATATATATATATGATTTTAAAAAGGATACATGTATATGCATATGCACATCAGGCATTTCATGGTTAGTCGCCCTCATAGGCACTCAGATGGTACAGGTTGTATGTTTCTTATCCCGACACATATTATTGTTCTTATGTCATGTTTTCCTGTCTTACATACTCAGTACCTTATTCGTACTGACGTCCTTTTTCTTGTGGACGCTGCATGTCGTGCTGCAGGATCGGATAGACATATAGACGAGGCTCCCCCACCACAGCAGGCTGCCCAATCTAGCGGATATTGGCGAGATCCATTCTTCGAACTTGCTGTGGTCTTGGTATGCATTTTGTTATAGGCATTATGGGTATGTCGGAGCCCTGTTCCGACCTAGGTTGCATTACTTGTCTTCTTGTAGAGGCTTATAGACAAGGGGTTGATTTATATATAGTGAGATTGCCTTGTCGGCAAATGTATTTTGTTGTATAGTTTTGCATTGCAGCCTTGTTGGCCATATTATATATGTATGCACATGTCATTATCGGGAAGTTCAAGCATGATTATGATTATTGTTCGCTATTTATACTAGCCTCGTCGGTCCTTATAGACAACAAGAGAAGTTTGATAACAGGTACGTCGGCACTCGGCAAGTAGGGTCCGGTGCCAGTCGCGGCCCTCCGGCTTGAGTCGTGATAGTTTTCCACTCATCACCCGAGTTCATACGGATTTGGTGGTAACTGGACCTAAGATCAATCTTAGAAAACACATTTGAACCACATAACTCATCTAGCATGTTATCTAACCTAGGGATAAGATGACGATACTTTACCGTTATCTTGTTGACAGCTCGGCAATCAACACACATCCTCCAGGTGCCGTCTTTCTGTGGAACCAAGTTCATGGGTACGGCACACGGACTTAGACTCTCTCGAACTAGCCCTTTAGTCAATAGCTCGTCCACTTGTTGTTGCAACTCCTTAGTATCCTGTGGATTGCTTCGATATGCGGGTTTGTTCAGAATTTGTCACCCCGAGACAAAGTCAATTTGGTGATCTATCCCCCTTAATGGAGGTAGTTCACTCGGCATCTCCTCCAGAAACATGTCCCTATATTCCTGCAAAACATCACTAACAACACTAGGCAAGGGGTGAACATTAGTAGAAACTTCATCATTAGAGCTCAAGTAAACACCCTTATGAATTAGGCAAATTAAGAGTTTAGAACTATCACTACCTCTCAAATACTCACCTGGTTGCATCATAGCACAAATATTACCTGACAGGTTCGCTGTACTGGCATTGGTCACGGCTTCGGTTTTGGTCTCCATTAGAGCCTTAGCTCTAGCCGCCTCTTTCAGTTCTCACTTGCACTTGAAATCATAACTAATCTGTTTAGTTGTTAAGGGCTTAAGTACGTAACTCTTTCCCTCCAGCTTGGCCGTATAGGTGTTGGCTTTTCCATTATGAACAACACATCTATCAAACTACCAAGGCCTGCCCAACAATAGATGACATGCCTGCATAGGCACTACATTGCACAAGTTTTCAACTTGATAAGCCCCCACCTTGAACATAATAAGTGCCTGCTTTACCATCTTTAACTCACCACATTCACTCAACCACTGCAATCGATAAGGGCGGGGATGTTTCCTCGTAGGTATGTTAAGTTGAGTCACTAACGTGTGACTCACTACATTAGTGCAACTTCCGGAGTCAATTATCATCGAGCACACCTTTCCTTTCACCCTATATCTAGAATGAAACAAGTTCTCACGCTGCACATCTCCTTCCTCCTGTATGATCATAGTGCTCAAGTTCCTACGTACCACTAAGAACATATTCACACCCTCATCTTCTAACTCTCCTTCGCCGCACTCAACCAATTCCGCCCCCTTATCTTCCTCAATATCCTCTTCACTTTCTTCTTCACACATAATACCATCATCAAGAATACATGGTCCTTCGTGTTGGACAATCCTTAGCAAAATGTCCATAGCCTTTGCATTTGTGACACTGAAAAGAAGATGCACTAGGAAAATTGAGTTGCGTCTTAGAATTACCTCCGGACCCCTTAGGTTCAACCGCAGGTGCCGCGGCTTGGGCTAGCTTCTTAAACTCTCGGTTTTGGCCTGCAATAAGCTCTCGGGCTTGGCTTGCTCTCCCAGTGTTCGGCGTCTTCCAATCTTTGTTTCGATGTATGATAGTGGAATTGGAACCCCCTCTATATCGAGCTGTCCGGATTTCTTTAATCATCTTTTCGGCTTCAATGGCAGCTTAGAACACATCATGAAGAGCAACAAACACATGTAGCCTCAACTGATTGGAGATGTCATTATTCAACCCATTCTTAAATCGGATGATAGCCTCATCTTCTTCTTCATCTTCCATGTCAAGTGATAGACGAATCTTCTCAAAGTCATCATAGTATTCTTCCACGGACTTCAACCCTTGTTTCAAATCATACAACTTCCGTAACTGCTCTTGCTTGTGCTGTGGATTGACATACTTACGGGTCATTATTTGCTTCAATTCAACCCAAGTTATGCGTACAGGCTGGTTATGTCTATGTCTGGATCTTTTCTTAGCCTCCCACCAAGTAGCAGCATAGGACTAGAAAGCAGCAATGGCATATGTATCCTTCTTCTCCTCAGTCATATCATTAATTTCAAATATCCGCTTCAAATTGACGTGTCCATTCTAAAAATCGTTCAGGATCACTAGTCCCCTCGAAGGCACGGATAGCAACCTTGATGTTGTTCCACCCACTGTCTAGGACATGTTTTCAGCCCCCTCGATTAGGTAAGAGTGGTTGGAAGTCCTCATAATGCTCAGCGTATTCATCAAACTCATACTCTAAGTTCCACCAAAACCTCTAAGCCTCCCTCTCAGACCACGATCATAACCACGTCTTCCCATGTAGTCTCGGCCTCCATTCCGTTGCCCTACTCTCGGATTCCATGCCCCAAATCATCACCTTCAAATTCCTTGAACTCGGGTTGATCATCCTCTCGGGCTGCTCTCATATCCCCGACGGGTTGTCACGACCCAACCGGAGGGCAGCGACAGGGCACCGGACCCTGCTTGCAGAGCACCGGCGTACCCCTCATAACTGCTATCTTACTTTCTTTGTTATCTACAAAGTCTGTCATGCACATGATGTTTTGAATAACATCACATTAGGCGGAAACATCGTACCACGACATAAACGTGCTTATATACATAGTGTGCCAACGGGGCTACAATGCAAAACTATATAACATATTACATATGCCGGCGAGCCAATACAACCGTACATGAGTCAACCCAACACCGGTCTATACATACATACATCCACATTGTCTATTGAGCCTCTACAAGAACAGACGTTATACAACCTATGTCGGAACAGGGCCCCGACATGCCCACAATGCCTATACAAAATGCATACCAAGGCTGTAGCAAGTCCGAAGGATGAATCTTGCTGATATCTGCTGAACTTGTAGCCTACTGTGGTGGGGGAGCTCCGTCTATCAATCTATTAGGACCTGCAGCACGATATGCAGCGTCCACGAATAAAGGACGTCAGTACGGATAATGTACTGAGTATGTAAGACAGGATACACAATATAAGAGCAATGATATAAGCATCAGGATAGGAACATATAACCTTTATAACATTATCATATGCATGTTTATTAAAAATCATTGTTATCGTCTTATACTCTTGCCTCTGTGGGCTTGTCATTTTCATATACATTTATTGTTAGCGTAACCGATTACCTAAACGTTACCTTATGCAATCACATACGCCTCCATGGGCTCATCATCATCATACGCCTCTGTGGGCTCTTTATCATCATATACCTCTGTGGGCTCATCATCATCATATGCCTCTGTGGGCTCATCACTATCATATCATATCATATCTTACCCGGCCGTGCTAGGCGCGGTCACAACATACCCGGCCTTCAATAGGCGCTGTCAAACGGATTCAATCACACATATATTTAATACCTTGCAAGTTCATTTATAAACAAGCGTTCCAGACCCTTTTTAGTGATATACATTTATTATCCCCTTTTCCACACGTAGCTAAGAATACCTCTTTAACAGGAGCTTTATACGACTCAAGGATTATACCATCAGCATTGATATCAAGGAACAAGAATAGTCATTCCATAGAGGGAAGACAATATAAGCAACACTAGCTTCTAAGAATAGAGTATTATTTGGGGCTCGTTCGTGGCATTGTATTCAATAGGAGTCGTGCAAAAGAAAGAACGGTACAGTCTTACATACCTGGTACTTACTGCGCCAGTTTTTGAGCTACGCAATTTGCTACAATTCCTTAGTCTACAATTAAGGAACAGTTTAATCGTTACTCACTACGCGTGATAGCTATCATTAACCACAATTTCTCAAATTCATGTGGTGCTTTTCTACCCCCTTCCTCCCTTAAACCTCATCAAACGTATTTACAACACATGCAACCCATTTACAACCCCTAATAATCATGACCCATTCCGCTTAACCCCACTTATTTCGATTTCATGGCTTCCAGTCATAATCCCATAAGTTCTTACAGGCATGCAACCACCTATCATAAATGCTTTGGAGGGGGGGGGGGATTACATGAAAGGGAGTAGTAACTTACCTTGCATGTGAATTATTTAACCTTCCTCTGCGATTTCCTCAATTTTCTAGGTCTTGCCCTCAATGTGTGTTTGTAGGAGGGGGAAACTCAGCTAGGGTTCCCTCTTAGTTCTCCAATTTCTTGCTTTCCTTCTTCAATTTAGAGTTTGGAAGAGAGGAAAATTGGTTGTGTGGGTGTGGGGCTTTGAGAGGGATCGTTTGGGGCCTTCTACTATGCTTGGACTCAGAAAAATGAAGGAGGGTTGGGTTTGGGTCCCTTTTATAGGCCTGGAAATAAGTGCTACACGTGCTTGACAAATTTCAGGTTCGCGATCGCATACCCACCGCAATCAGGATATGTGGTTCGCATTCTGGTCGCAAATCTCACCCCAGAAATCTGTTGCATTATGCGACGCAGAAGGGCCAGATTTGCGGTTCGCATTTTCAACAATGCGATCGCATTCTGGTCGCATTTCAGACACGGATTCAGCCCAGAACTCTGTTCCATTCTGCGATGGAAGGTGTCACATTTGCGGTTCGCATTTGCATTATGCGGTTCGCATACGGGTCGCATATTTGACACAACTTCAGCCCGAAACTCTGTCTCAGTTTGCGACCCTGGTGTTGGATATGCGGTCCGCATTTGTGTTTTGCGGTTCACATATCTAGCTATGCGACACCTTTGTTCTTTTCTTAACTTTAAACTATTTTCTGGGTTCTTGGGTCCTCATATGTAAACTATTTCACGGTGTATACTAATGTACGAATTTACGGGTTGTAACACTCTCCCCCCTTAGGAACATTCGTCCCCGAATGTAGGGATCTATGGAGGCCAGTGTAGGCCGCCACCCAATGAAAGGTAATATTGTAGAGGAGTTCGAGTTCCACTTACTTCGTTCGGACGCCACTGAATCCCAGCGCTAAATGAAAGGTAATAATGAAGAGTATCTCAAGTTTCTATTTACCTCACACGGACGCTTCTCCTTTTAATGCATTCTGTGTTTCTCCAGCATCATCATTATTTACATTGTGGAATAGGTATGGATATTTAGCTTTCATCTCCTCTTCCGCTTCCCATGTCATCTCCTCCACGATCCTGTTCCTCCATAGCACTTTAACGGAAGCTACATCTTTTGTCCTAAGTTTGCGGATTTGTCGGTCCAATATGGCCACTGGTACCTCTTCGTGTGTTAGATCCTCTGCAATCTGTATGTCTTGGATGGGGACGACCCGAGAAGGGTCTCCGATACATTTCCTCAACATGGACACATGAAACACCGGATGGACAATTCCCATTTCAGATGGTAGCTCTAATTCATAGGCAACATGTCCAATTCGTCGAAGGATACTGTACTGACGATGTACCTTGGGCTCAGTTTACCTTTCTTTCCAAAGCACATGACACCCTTCATTGGCGAGATTTTCAGGAATACCCAATCACTAACTTGAAACTTTAAATCACGACGTCGGACATCAAAATAGGACTTTTGCCTACTTTGTGCTGTCTTCAATCGTCCCTGTATCACTCTTACTTTCTCAACGGCTTGGTGGATCAGATCTGGCCCATACAACTCAGCTTCACCAACTTCGAACCACCCAACTGGTGATCTACATTTCCTCCCATACAATGCCTTATATGAGGCCATTTTTATACTGGAGTGGTAGCTGTTATTGTAAGCAAACTCTATAAGTGGAAGATGGTCATCCCAGCTACCTTGGAAATCCATGACACATGCCCTTAGCATATCTTCAGTGTCTGAATGGTTTGTTCAGCTTGTCCGTCAGTTTGCGGATGAAAAGCTGTGTTGAGACTTACTTGTGTCCCCAAACCTTTCTGAAAAGACTTCCAAAAGTTAGCTGTGAATTGGGTTAGACATTGGCACCCCATGAAGCCTAACAATTTCCTTGATGTACAGCTTTGCAAAATCTTCAGCTGTGTAGGTTGTCTTAACCGGCAGAAAATTAGCACACTTGGTAAGCCGATCCACTATCACCCAAATGGAAAACTTACGACTGGAGCGAGGTAATACAACAATGAAGTCCATGTTAAGTACCTCCCATTTCCAGGTTGGAATTTCTATATCTTGGAGCAACCTACCAGGTTTTTGATGTTATGTCTTTACCTGTTGGCAATTAGGACACTGAGCTACAAATTTTGCAATTGATCTCTTCATGCCATCCCACCAATGCTGTTCCTTGGCATCATGATACATTTTAGTGGAACCGGGGTGGATGGAATATCGAGATTGGTGAATTTCCCTCATGATCTTCTCCTGCAGTCCTGCTACATTAGGCACACATAACCGGCTTTGGCACCTCAATGTTCCGTCCCCCGCAATCTCAAAAGCTGAGATTTGTTCCTGCTGAATGCCCTCTCTCAATCGCACCAAGGTGGGATCCTCGTATTGCCGTGCTTTCACCTCGGCTACGAGAGATGATTCAGATGTGTTATGGACAACAATACGTCCATCTTTGGAGTCTAACAATTTGACTCGCATACTGGCTAGCTGATGAAGTTCTTTGGTTAAACTTCGTTTACCTGCTTCAATGTGTGCTAAACTTCCCATTGACTTACGACTGAGGGCGTCGGCCACAACATTGGCTTTGCCCGGATGATACAATATTTCGACGTCGTAGTCTTTCAGTAATTCTAGCCAATGTCGTTGTCTCAAATTTAACTCCTTTTGACTGAAGATGTACTGTAAACTTTTGTGGTCCGTGTAGATGTCGACATGGACACCAACAACCATTAATGCCAGCCTGGAGAAACATAGCACCCATCGGGGATATGAGAGTAGCCCGATAGGATGATCAACCCGAATTTGACGAATTTGAAGATGATGATTTGGGGCCACAGAATTCGAGAGTAGGGCAACGGAATGGAGGCCGAGACTACATGGGAAGACGTGGTTATGATCATGGTCCAAGAGGGAGGCTTAGAGATTTTGGTGGAAGGAACTTCGAGTATGAGTTTGATGAATATGTTGAGCATTATGAGGACTTCCAACAATTCTTACCAAACTGAGGGGGCCGAGACCATGTCCGAGACAGTGAGTGGAACAACGTTAAGGTTACTATCCCTGCTTTCAAGGGGACTAGTGATCTTGACCGATTTTTAGAATGGAAACATCAAGTTGAGCGGATATTTGAAATTAATGATATGCTGAGAAGAAGAAGGCTACATATGCCATTGCTGCTTTCGAGTCCTATGCTTCTACTTGGTGGGAGGCTGAGAAAAGATCTAGACTTAGACATAACCAGCCAGCACGCATAACCTGGGTGGAATTGAAGCAAATAATGACACGTAAGTATTTAATCCCACGTCACAAGCAAGAGAAGTTACGGAAGTTGTATGATTTGAAACAAGGGTTGATGTTTGTGGAAGAATACTATGCTGACTTTGAGAAGATTCATCTACCACTTGACATGGTAGAATAATGATATCTCCAATCATGTGAGGCTACATGTGTTCATTGCTCTTCATGATGTGTTTTTAGCTGCCAGTGAAGCTAAAAAGGTGATTAAAGAATGTCGGGCAGCTCGATATCGAGGGGATCCCAATACCACCATCATACGTCGAAACAAAGAGTAGAAGATACCGAATATAGGGGGAGCAAGCCAAACCTGAGAGCCTATAGCAGCCAAAACCGAGAGCCTAAGAAGCTAGCCCAAGCCGCGACACTTGGGGTTGAACCTAAGGGGTTCGGAGGTAATTCTAAGACTCAACTCAATTCTCCTATAGCATATTCTTTTAAGTGTCACAAATGCAAAGGCTATGGACATTTCGCTAAGGATTGTCCAACACGGAGGACCATGTTAATTCTTGATGATGGTGCTGTGTGTGAAGAAGAAAGTAAAGAGGAGATTGAGGAAGATAAGGGGGTGGAATTTGTTGAGTGCGGTGAAGGAGAGTTAGAAGATGAGGGTTTGAATATGTTCTTAGTCGTACGTAGGAACTTGAGCACTATGAGCATACAGGAGGAAGGAGATGTGCAGTGTGAGAACTTTTTTCATGCTAGATGTAGGGTGAAAGAAAAGGTGTGCTCGATGATAATTGATTCCAGAAGTTGCACCTAATGTAGTGAGCCACACGTTAGTGACTCAACTTAACATACCTACGAGGAAACATTCTCGTCCTTACCGATTGCAGTGGTTGAGTGAATGTGGTGAGTTAAAGGTGGTGAAGCAGGAACTTATTAAGTTCAAGGTTGGAGCTTATCAAGAAATCTTGTGCGATGTAGTGCCTATGCAGGCGTGCCATCTACTGTTGGGCAGGCCTTGGCAGTTTGATAGATGTGTTGATCATGATGGAAAGGGCAAAACTTATACGACCAAGCTGGAGGGAAAGAGTTACGTACTTAAGCCCTTAACACCTAAAAAGATTAGTGATGATTACAAGCGCATGCGGGAAATGAAAGAGGCGGCTAGAGCTAAGGCTCCGATGGAGACCAAACCCGAAGCCATGACCAATGCTAGTCTAGCGAACCTGTCAGGTAATATTTGTGCTATGATGCAACCAGTTGACTATTTGAGAGGTAACGATAGTTCTAAACTCTTAATTTGCCTAATTCAAAAGGGTTTTTACTTGAGCACTAATCATGGAGTTTCTACTAATGTTCACCCCTTGCCTAGTGTTGTTAATGATGTTTTGCAGGAACATAGGGACATGTTTCCCGAGGAGATGTCGCGTGGACTACCTCCATTGAGGGGGAGAGTTCACCACTCTGACTTTGTTCCGGTGTTAGAAATTCCAAACAAACCCGCATATCAAAGCAATCCACAAGATACTAAGGAGTTGCAGCCACAAGTGGATGAGTTATTGACTAAGGGGCTAGTTCGAGAGAGTCTAAGTCCGTGTGTCGTACTCGTGGTCTTGGTTCCAAAGAAAGACGGCACCTGGAGTATGAGTGTTGATTGCCGAGCCGTCAACAAGATAAAGGTAAAGTATGGTGATCCTATCCCTAGGTTAGATTACATGCTAGATGAGTTATGTGGTTCAAGTGTGTTTTCTAAGATTGATCTTAGGTCCAGTTACCATCAAATCCGTATGAAACGGGGTGATGAGTGGAAAACTGCATTCAAGACCAAGTTTGGTCTATATGAATGGTTGGTGATGCCTTTTGGTCTTTCCAACGCACCTAGTACGTTCATGCGATTAATGAATCAAGTGCTTAAATCGTTTCTTAATAAGTTTGTGGCTGTCTACATTGATGATATCCCGATTTACAGTAGAAGTTTAGATGACCATGTCGATCACTTAAGGCAAGTGTTTGAAGTATTAAGAGCCGAAAAGTTATATGTTAATTACAAGAAGTTTCCCTTTTGTGTAGAGAAAGTTGTATTTCTGGGATTTGTTGTAAGTGTTAATGGTGTTGAAGTAGATGAATATAAGGTTGAAGCTATTAGTAGTCGGAATAAGCGGGCTTAGGTTGATGCGGAATAAGCCATTTTTCTTCTATTTCCATGGAAAGGTGTCGAAGGAATAGATTGGCCTACTCCTACTACTGTTTCACATGTTAGAAGTTTCCATTGACTAGCTAGTTTCTTCAGACGCTTTGCTAAAGACTTAGCACCGTAGCAGCACCAGTAACGGAGTTGGTGAGAAAAGACACGCCTTTTGTGTGGGGGGAGCTGCAAGAGGGTGCCTTCCAAGAGGTGAAACGTAGGCTTAGTTCTGCCCCATTGTTACAGATACCAGATTTTAGTAAGGCATTTGAAATTGAGTGTGAAACCTTGGGGGTTGGAACTGGAGGTGTTACTATGCAAGATGGGAAGCCTATTGCCTATTTTAGTGAAAAGTTGAAGGGGGCTGCCTTGAATTACTCTGCGTACGACAAAGAGTTGTATGCCCTCGTGAGAGCCTTAGCTCATTGGCAACATTACCTATCGCCTAAGGAATTCGTAATTAGGAGTGATCATGGGTCACTCAAACATCTTAGGGGTCAAGTGAAACTAAATAAACGACATGCCAAGTGGGTAGAGTTCATTGAGAGTTTTCCTTATGTGATTCATTACAAGAAGGAAAGGAGAATGTAGTAGCTGACGTACTATCTAGGATTTTTGCTTTGGCTATCACGTTAGCATCTAGGTTGATGGGTTTTCAGAGTATTAAGTCTATGGATATGCATGACCCAAAATATTGGAGTGTGTGCGACGCCATAACTAGTGGGCAGCGAGTTGAGAAGTATCAATTGCATGATGGGTTACTTTTCAAGAAGGGGAGAGTTTGTGTACCCGAGTCCTCGTGGCGAGAGTTGTTGGTGCGTGAGGCACATTGTGGGGGCCTGACATGACACTTTGGGGTAGATAAGACTTTAGCTATATTAGGGGAATAGTTTCATTGGCCTAAGATGAGGCAAGATGTCGAGAGAGTATGTGGAGCTTGTTTTGAGTGTAAAAGAGCTAAGTCTAGGTCTAATAATCATGGTTTGTATACTGTTCATCGCATGACTAGCATTACTCCATTTGAATGTGATTATGGTTTTAATCCTTTGATATCACTTGATCTTGTTCCTTTGCCGAGAGATGCAGCAATTAGCATTGATGGAGAAAATCGGGCAGCCGCGTTGCTCGAATTGCATGCTAAGGTGACGAAAACATTGGAGGATGCTAATAAAAAGGTAGTGGTCAAGAATAATAAACGAAGGAACAAGCTGGATTTAAAGAAAGGTGACCGAGTTTGGGCGCACTTCCGAAAGGAAAGTTTTCCGAATCAGAGGAAAGGGAAGTTGGCTCCGCGAGGAGATGGACCATTTCAAGTGTTGAAGAAGATTAATAATAATGCTTATATCATTGATCTGCTTGATGATTATGCTGTTTCTAAGACATTCAATGTCGTACTTGACTCCTTGTGTTTCTTTAAAAGATGAAGAAGGTTCGATTTCGAGGTCGAAATCTTCCCAATAAGGGGAGGATGATGCAGGTCAACCTGATCATGATACGTTTAAGCCTTCAAGACCATTCACAAGAAGTCAAGCTAAAGAGATTTATGATGCACATTTGATGGTGAAGAAGAGCCAAGCGTTTGGCGTGTGATGCTTATTACTGTGGTGAGATTATTATGTAGTTATGGAAGACATTAATTCTTTCTTGTTTGGTCCTGCGTGACTATTCTTTAAACTTAGCCAAATTGTGGCCATTTTTTTAGTTATTTGTTTCCTAGTTAACTCAGGACAAGGCTCATTCTATATAAGCCTAAACACCTCATTATTTTTAGAACCTTACATTAATTTTATAAAGAATTATCGGTAGCCATTTCTCCCAACCAAAACCGTGTGTTTAAGTTGTCTAATTTTGGTGTGATTCAAAATTGAACTCGTTCCTTGTTTGATCGAATAATTTGCAAGACAATCGTTGTCTTGATAATTCATAGAGCATGTTGCTTCTATCTTTTATTTTCTTGTTTCCGCGTTTAATATTGCATCATATGTCTTTCATAGCAACACAATAATAAAACATAGACACAAATGTACATCTACAACTTCTAATTTCGTCCATAGCCAAATTTGTGAATTCTTGAACGGTTGGCTCTTCTCCAAGGCTAACCAGCGCATTTTCTTGTCTTATCCAACATTGATGGCATGAACGTAGCTTGATCAGGTCGACCTACATCAGTCAAGGTTACTATCCCTGCATTCAAAGGAACTAGTGATGGTGATCGATTTTAGAATGGAGACTTCAAGTTGAGTGGATATTTGAAATTAATGATATGACGTAGGAAAAGAAGGCTACATATGCCATCGTTGCTTTTGAGTCCTATGCTTCTACTTGGTGGGTGGCTGAGAAAAGATCCTGAGCTAGAGATAACCAGCCTGCACGCATAACATGGGGGGAATTGAAGCAAATAATGACCGGTAAGTATGTTAACGCAAGGCACAAACAAGAGCAATTACGAAGGTTATATGATTTTAAACAAGGGCTGAAGTCCGTGGAAGAATATTATGATGAATTTGAGAAGATCCGCCTATCACTTGACATGGAAGACGAAAAAGAGGATGAGGCTATCACACGGTTCAAGAATGGGTTGAATCATGATGTCCCCAATCAGTTGAGGCTACATGCATTTGTTGCTCTTCATGATGTGTTCCTAGCTGCGATTGAAGCTGAAAAGATGATTAAAGAAGGCAAGGCAGCTCGCTATAGCGGAGGTTACGATTCCACTCCCATACATCGAAACAAAGAGTAGAGGACACCGAACACTGGGGGAGCAAACCCAAGCAGTGAAGTTAAGAAGCCAACCGAGAGAGTGGCACCAAAAATTGACCCTAAGGGGTCCGGAGGTAACTCTAAAACTCAACTCAATTCTCCTAGTGCATATTCCTTTCAATGTCATAAATGTAAAGGCTATGGGCAATTCGCTAAGGACTGTCCTATGTGAAAGACCATGCTTATTCGTGGTTATATTTCTAAACTGTTAATTTACCTAGTTCCTAAGGGTGTCTTATGTCCTAATGATGAAGTTTCTACTAACATTCACCTCTTGCCTGGTGTGGTTGTTAATAGGTTCTCTGAGATGGCTCATTTCATTCCTTGTAAAAACTGTGATGATGCACAACATGTTGCTTCTTTATTTATTACTAATGTGTTAAAGTTGCATGGTGTACCTCGTACTATTGTTAGTGATAGGGATGCAAAGTTTTTGAGTCACTTTTGGAAGTGCTTGTGGGGTGCTCTTGGCACCAAACTGTTGTTTTCTACATCTCATCATCCACATATTGACGGTCAGACTGAGGTTGTTAACCGAACTTTAGGAGCTCTTCTTCGAGCTAGGACCGAAAGGATGGCAGGGGGCTGATACATTGCCTATTATGGAGTTTGGTTATATAGAATTGTGCATAGAATGACTAGCATAACTCCATTTGAATGTGTTTATGGATTTAATCCCTTTATTCCACTTGATCTTACTCCTTTACCGAGAGATCCAGTTACTAGTGTAGATGGTAAAAATCGAGCAGCTGCGTTGCTCGAGTTGCATGCGTGAGGAAGAACTTGGAGGAAGCTTATGAGAAAGTGGAGACCAAGAAGAATAAGGGAAGGAAAAAGCTGGACTTGAAGAAAGGTGATTGGGTTTGGGTGCAATTCAGAAAGGAGAGGTTCCCGAACCAAAGGAAGGGGAAGCTAGCCACGCGAGGAGATGGTCCATTCCAAGTGCTGCAAAAGATCAATAACAACGCATATGTTAGGGACATGCCTGGTGAGTATAGTGTTTCTAAAACGTTAAACGATTCTGACTTAACTCTTTTTGTTGCAGGTAGCGCCGCTTGAAGAGATGATGCTGGCTCGATTTCGAGGACAAAATCTTCTCAAGAAGGAGAGAATGATGTAGGCCAGTCTGATCAAGCTACATTCATGCCATGGAAGAGGCTAGTTCATGCCTTGGAAGAAGCTACATTCATGCCATGATTGCGGAATGATGGAAGAAGTGGGCATCATGTTGAATAAGACAAGAAAAGGCGTTAGTTAGCCTTGGAGAAGGAGGGTCGTGCGGCCGTGCACTAGTTGAGGCCAGCCGGTTTCTTCCTTAAGTGAAGCTTAAAGTTAATTGAGTAAGAGAGAGAATCTCTGGCGATAGAGAGAGAAAGAGAGGCAATACGATTCGAAGCTCTTCAGCAGCAACAATGGCGATGCCAGCCTCTAGACTAGCAACCCAAACGTATCTCAACCTCTAGACTACTCACAAATCCTAAAACCCTCAACATTGAACTCAGACACGAAGAACACGAACCCTAGCCCAAAAATTGAACTAATCCCTTTCAAAAAAGCAACCTTCATGCATGGTCAGCCTATTGTCAAATTCACAGAAGCCTAAGTGAATCGCATGAACTTAATAGAAGGGCTTCAATATGCGGTACTGGGCAAATTCTCGTACGGATGGCCAGACCTTCAAGAGCTGCGCAGAATCATCCCAATGCAGTGCAGAATCAAGGGAGAGTATATTGGCTTCTTCAGAGACAAGCATGTATTAATCCGACTATCGCTTTGGGAAGATTTCATCAAAATTACCTCTAAAAGCACATACTATCTTAAAGCCAAGGACGGGTACGAATATCAAATGAGACAGCTAGTCTATGATGCAAAATTCAAGCTCGGCAAAGAAACATTAATGGCCATGGCGTGGATTTCGTTCCCACATCTACTGCCCACATATTTTGTAAAGGATGCCTATTTTCACTAGCTTCTGTTGTTGGTAAGCCACTTCATCTTGATTTAGCAACTATAATCAAGACGAGGCCTAGTTGTGCGAGAGTTAAAGTACTAGTGGATCTTTTAGTAGAATTACCCAAAAAAGTTAGAACGGATATAGAAAACGAAGCAACTGGAGATATCATAACGGAATGGGTTAAAATTAAATATGACTATATTCTCAAATACTGCAAATAATGCAAGCTACAAGGACATGATATACAAGAATGCTGGAAGCTGCACTCAGAAATTCTTGACACAACCTTGGTAGAGCAGAAAAAAGTATATGGCAAAGTAGGGGAAACAAAAAATCAGCAAAGAAAGGAATCAGCACCATTAATGATATTGTCAAGTGGCAAAGTCGTAGGCAATGCAGGCCCTCAATGGAAGGAGATCAAAGACAATAGATCGCAAAACATAGTCAATCCTAAACTTGGAATGCATAAGACAGCAGCTGATAATGATAAGGATACCCAACAGATTCATGTAGCAAACAAATTTGATGTGCTCAACTTTGACACTGCCAGTAATGCAATCAATCACATGGCTGCAGCAAAAGAAGCAGAATCTCCAGCAGTAATTCCCACAATTTTGACAGCAGCAGAAATTCAAGTACCAGCAATCTCAACAATGAATGCCAAAATAAGCAATCAAATGAACTCTAGGGCTACCAGCAGTGAGGCCAATCAGTTGAATGTATCAGAAGAAGCAGTACATTCAATAGAGCAGACAGCACAAACAGGTACTTCAGAGGAAGAAACAGTTGATGAAGCAACAGCAAGCACAATCAAAAGAAAAGCAAAGGCAAAGGAATCCACCTCTCAGTGGGTTCAGAAAAGTTTCCAACACAACACAACAATCACAAAGAACACACAACAACAGTGCACGTCAGCAGTGCACAACACATGCTCAACAATGCTGCAAACACAAACATTTGCAGTGCACAACACAAGTGCATAACATCAGTGCACAATCCTGGTGCACAACACATGCTCAAATCAGTTGGAATGGAGCCTGCAGGTACAGATTCAGAAAGGCAGCTCAACAATGCTGTAAGCACAAACACCAGCAGTGCACAACAGCAATGCACAATAGAAGTGCTCAGCACATGCTCAAATCTGTTGGAATGGAGCCTGCAGGTACAAAAACAGAAAGGCAGCTTGAACAAGTTTCTGGAAAATTAAGGGCAGACCAACTGGAAGAAGACTCAGAAGAAGGTGAAATACCGGAAGGAATACAAAGTGAAGAAGAAGGAACTACTGGGGCACTAGAAGAAGATGCGCAAAGCGACAAGCAGGCAACATTAACAATAATCAACTGATATTGTGGTCATGCCGAGATCAAGCAATCCCTAAACTTAAACAAGCAGCAGTCACATCACAAAATGAAGGATTTTCAGAACATGATCCAGCTGTTAGAAAAGAAATAATAAAGGCACAGATACAAGCAATCATCAGACCAAAAAATCTGCCTTTGGCAGCAACAGCTAGGAATGCAGGGAAAGAAAAGGAACTCTCAGGCAAAGACATGGATGAAGAAACCATTGCTCAGAATTTCAGCAACATAGCTAAGCAGGGAGATCTTTCACCAACTCAAATAAATAAAATGAAAACAATGCTCAAAGGTCAGAAGAAGCAAAGCAAAGATAATAGTGACATTTCAATAACAGGAATCCAAACAAGAAGAGCTCTAGCATATCCTAACAGACTACAATGAATGCTATCATCTGGAACATTAGATCAGTCAACACAATGCAAGTCTTCGAAAGACTTATCATACTGCACAATAAGCATCATTTTAAATTCATCGGAATCATGGAACCAATGCAACAAGCTAGAAATATGGAACAATACAGAAGAAGAATTGGCTTATCTCAAGCTATCGCAAATGTGACCAACAAAATCTGGGTATTTATTGATAATGCCTATGAGATCACAATCCTGTCAGATACGATACAGCAACTCACTTTGAAGCTCCTACACATGGAAACAAAAATGGAACTCATACTCACACTAGTCTATGCTAAATGCAACTCAACAGAAAGGATAGAACTGTGGGATTCATTGTATGCCTTGGCCCAAAACATGACAGCACCTTGGCTAGTAGGGGGAGACTTCAATGTCATTTGCGATCAAGAAGAAAAATTTGATGGACTACTTGTCCCTTTCAATGAGGTAGACGACTTCAATCACTGCATCAACATTTGTAGTTTAACAGACTTGGGGTTTAAAGGGAGCATTTTCACATGGTGGAACGAGAGAGCAGATGAGGACTGCATTTTCAAGAGGTTAGATAGATGCCTAGCCAATGCAGATTTTCAGCAAGCTTTTCCAAAGATAGAGATCACACATCTATCCAAAATTGGCTCGGATCATAGCCCTCTCCTCCTGCAATATGACAAGGAAACAAAAGCTATCAGGAAGCCTTTCAAATTCCTTAACTTCTAGACCAAACATGACTCTTTTGAAGCAGTGGTAGGAGAGAATTGGCAAGCAGACTTTCATGGCGACCCCTTCATACTTTTCAACTACAAGCTCAAAAAACTAAAAAAAGCACTATCAATTTGGAGCAAAGCAAACATATGGAGACATCTTTCAAAACATAGCAAGCATGGAAGAAGTAGTCTTAGTACATGAAAAATACTTTGAAGAAAGGCCAACTGCACAAAATAGAGAAAGGCTGCAAAGGGTACAAGCACAGATGATCAGACACTTAGCTATAGAAGAGCAATTCTGGAAACAAAAGGCAGGAATGGCATGGTTCAAGGATGGCGACAGAAACACCAAATTCTTCCACGCTCAAGTAAATGGCAGAAGAAAAAGACTCCAATTAAGAAGAATCCAAAATAGAGCTGGTATCTGGATTGAAGAGGAGTAACAAATTGTGGAAGAAGCCATCAGTTTTTACAAAGAACAATTCACAGAAAGAACAACTCCTACTGACTTCAGAATTTTGGACAACGTACAGCAAGTGATAGATATGCAACAGAATGCGGAACTGATCAAAATACCCAAAAAGGAAGAAATCAAGCAAGCTATTTTTAGCTTGAATGGTGAAAGTGCAGGGGGACCAGATGGATTCACAGGTTCCTTCTACCAAACTTGCTGGAAATCATTGGAGATGACATACATAATATGGTCGCAGCCTTCTTCTCAGGAAGACAACTACCAAAATGTGTAACACACACAAATTTGGTACTTCTTCCTAAGAAGAAAGAGATAGTGACATTTTCTGAACATGAGGCCCATAAGTCTTAGCAACTTCATAAACAAAATCTTCTCGAGAGTCATACATGAAAGGATGATTGCAACACTACCTTCTCTAATCTCTCAAGAACAAGCAGGATTTGTAAAGGGTAGAACAATAGTAGAAAATGTTCATCTGGCTCAGGAAGTCATCACAGACATCGGGCTAAGAACAAGAGCAGGGCCAAATGTAGTCATCAAGCTAGACATGACCAAAGCATTCGATCGACTATCCTGGCTATTCATGACAAAAGTGCTTAGAAAAATGGGTTTCTGTGAAGCTTTCATTGGCCTGATCTTCGACATCATAGGGAATAACTGGTACTCAGTCCTTGTCAATGGACAATCACATGGATTTTTCAAATCGACAAGAGGGGTCAAGCAACGTGATCCTCTATCACCTACCATATTCATCCTGGCTACTGAAGCCCTCTCGAGGGGATTGAATCCACTGGATCAAAATCTTTCTTTCTGTGGGTTTGGAATGCCCAAATGGAGCCCAAAAATTAATCATCTGGCTTATGCAGATGATATGATCATCTTCTCATCTTCTGACGCCACCTCCCTACAACTGATAATGGAGGTCCTATATGCATATGAAGCAGCATCAGGTCAGCTAATCAACAAAGGCAAATCTGCTATATATATGCATCACTCGGCCAACACAGAAGTAATTTCAAAAGTAGAAAGAATCACAGGCATTGGCAAGTAGGACTTTTCATTCACATACTTAGGTTGCCCTATTTTCTACTCCAGAAGAAGGATCATATACTACCAGGACATAGTCAATAAGGTACGAGATAGATTACAATCTTGGAAAGGCAAATTACTCTCAATCGGAGATAGAGTAGTCCTGATAAAACATGTACTCCAAAGCATGCCAGTACACCTACTATCTGCTGTAAATCCTCCAAAGCAGGTAATCAACAACATTCACAAGCTCTTTGCACAATTCTTCTGGAGTAGCACACTAGGAGGCAACAGCAGACACTATTCGTCATGGAATAATTTATGCATTCCTTGCGAGGAGGGGGGAGCAGGCTTTAGATCATTGCATGATATGTTCAAAGCTCTTTTCAGTAAATTGTGGTGGAATTTCAGAACCAAGCCTAGCCTCTGGAGTGCATACATGTGTCAGAAATACTGCAAAAAACTCAACGCAGTAATTGTTCCATGGAAAAGAGGATCACAAACATGGAAGAAAATGCTAGAATGTAGAGAGATCATAGAACATCAAATCAGCTGGCACACAAAAATGTGTATATATATGAATAAATGATCGAATATGATTGACTTGAGAAAAGAAGTAATGAGAATAACAAGAAAGAGCTTAAGCCTTAAGTGATTGAATGTTTATGAGTGTTTATATATGACTGAATGTGTATGATCACATCTAAGGAAGAAATGATTGAATGAACTGCAT
>MCJB01052821.1:3150-20019 GCA_002018475.1 Nicotiana obtusifolia | reverse complement strand
TATAGCGCTTGGGCCGTAAGAAGCCCCTCCCGGAGTCTGAACCACCCACAGTGAGCGCAGGGTACCCATTATGATAATTACAGTTGGTAACAATGACAACTGTAGGTTACAGTTGGTAACAATGACAACTGATAACCGGAGATTGGTAGATAATACAGTTGGTAACAATGACAACTGTAGGTTACGGTTGGTAACAATGACAACCGGTAACCAGAGATAATACAGTTGGTAACAATGACAACTGTAGGTTACAGTTGGTAACAATGACAACTGGTAACCGGAGTTTGATAGATTTACAGTTGGTAACAATGACAACTGGTAACCGGAGTTTGAAAGATTTTACTATTTTAAATGATACTGAACCCAGAGATGTTACAGTTAGTAACAATGACAACTGGTAACCAGAGCTGGGGAGATTTTACTGTTTTTAAATGATATTGAGCTCGAGGGGCAGTTTTAAAGTGCTTTCTTTTACTTCACGTTATTTACTTGAAAGATGCACATGTTTCACCTGTTGAAAGGAATTTGCACTTGATTTTACACTGGTTACTATTTCAATGATGCTTCATTACTTCATTATGGATTGCCTTGTGCATTTGTGTTTTCTTACTTTCAGTCATTATTTATGTGTATTACTAACTGAGTTGGAAGTACTCACATTACTCTCTGCACCATGTGTGCAGATTCAGGCGCTATCGATTCCGCTCCGAGGCATTGATTACTACTGTCAGGGCGGTGATTCGGAGACTACTAGGTAGTTGTTCACGTCCGCAGCCCCGTATCTCTTTTATTTTGTTGTTTCCACTTTCTTCAAACAATTGTGCCAAAGATATTGTAATAGTTATTTTGTTATTAGGATTTCATTAGTGGCTCATGACTTTGTGACACCCCAGTTCGGGCTGTAGTCGGGATGGTTCACTGTATTTTGTCGCAAATTGTTGTTATTAAACCGTACTTGTATTATTTTTGTATTGTTTAACTGTTTGAATGAAGTTTAGTTGAATTGGCTGGCCTTGTCTTCATGAGAGGCGCCATCACGATCATGGTTGGGATTTTAGGTCGTGACAAATATCAAATTAACATATGGACCTCCAAATCCATATCCGGACATACGTCTACGTCCAAAATAACCATACGAAGCTGTTAGAACCAGCAAAACTCCATTTCGGAGTCGTCCACACAAAAGTCAAACTTCGATTAACTCTTTCAACTTAAGGTTCTAACCTCAGGACTAAGTGCCCCAATTCACCCCGAAACCAATCCAGCCACCCCCGACAAGTCAGTAACCACAAATGGATATAGAAGAGACAATAACTAGGAAAATGATGGCGCAATACACAAAATGACCGGCCGGGTCGTTGCATATTGTCACCCAAAAATCTCTCTTTGTTCTTTGCTTATAGTTATTATGTTATTCATTACTTAATATTATTATATTATCATGTGATATTTCATTAGCTTACCAATTGACTTAATATCTTGTTTATTACCATTTTGATAATCATAAAAGAAAAATGTTAGGTAATATATTGTAATTACATTATATTTATGAGGTACAAAGATGTTATTAGACACTAATATTCAATAGTGAGATAAACAAAATATTAGTGGAAAATTTTACATTCCCTATTTTTCAAACTTTCAATTGTGAGTAATAGGTTTTTTAATAGTTGTTGACACTCAATTTTGACCCTCCGTATTTAAAAATTAAATTCTACAGGTTTTCTTGTAAAAAAAAATGATAAAATATAGTTATTTGCACATTATTTAGCTTTAATGCAATTTATTGATAATTATTCTTATTTTTACAAAATATGAGAATTTTTATCATTTTATTGCAATTAGTTAAATACTACCGTTGTTGTGCATTTTTATTAATTTCAAACGATATATTGATAATTGTCCTATTTTTCAAATATTAGGATATTGTATCAATTTATTGTCTTTTTAAAAAATAAAATAATAAGTACGACGACACAATTGTAGTAATTATATTTTTAAATAAAAACTACCAGATTTCCTAATTGAATAATCATCTTTCAATTTGTAACACAACCTAGTAATACATGGAAGCCAATGAAATTAATTTTAAAATATAGATCAAATCCATTCAAATCTAATATCTCATCAACATCTGATGTGATGATACATCGTGATGTGACAAGACATTATGATATGACAACTCACTTGATGTGACTTGATGTGACATGATTCTCTTTACATCTTGATGACATGTTTTTCTTTTTATTTTAAATTTATTTTTATTTTAAAATTAAGTCCACACAAATCCTACCTACACTCACTATAAAATAATACTTACACACTATACAACATGTGGGGAAATTAGATTTTGGGGAGGGGGAAACCCTAATATATTTATCAATCTCTCATTCTTCTATAACACATAGCCGCATCTACCAAGAGGTCTGTCTCTCATTTTGGAGAACCTGCCGCCGAGCTCCTCCTTTTTACCCCATTTTTGCTGCCAGCCAGTTATCAGAGGCCATGGCTGGCGCCTTTCCCTCACTCCACTTCATCCCCTCTTCTTCTTTCTTTAACAACTGCAAAATGGGGAACAAAAACCCATTAGATCTTACTGAAAATATTAGATCTGGTCATAAAATCCTTCACCAGTGATCGTGCTTGCCTGGCTTCTTGAAGATGCTGCTTCGATGACTCCGTGGTTGTAGTGTCAGTAATTCCATTAGGATCCCAATCCCCATCGTAAGATGTCGTGATAGCACCTAGTCTTTAAGACTTGGTAAGCCTAACACGTGGTGATAAATAATGGAATTTAACTAATCTTATCTGCAATACATTAAATAATATGTGAAACGATGTAGCTAAACTGACATCAGTTACATAACCCCAAGACCGATAGTACAAGTCATAAGCCTTTCTAAGAGTAACTATATATAATGAATACATCATTGTTTTGGAATAATATGAAACAATGGAAATAAAATACAATAGAGGGTGATTTCGGAACCTGCGAACGTCAAGCAGGTTTACCTTGAAATCTCCAGCCGTGCAAACATCAGTCTCAAAAAAACTAACTCGATTCGAAGTACCTGAATCTGTACAAAATGTACAGAAGCATAGCATGAGTATACCATAACGGACCCAGTAAGTATCAAGCCTAACCTCGGTAGAGTAGTGACGAGGCTAAGTCAAGACATCTACCAGACATGTAAATTTGTGCAGGATATAACATAAAGCTAACAAGGAAAGAACATCAATGTAAGGCCAATAGCAGAAGGATCACAAATTACAATCAGTAGTGAAAATAATGGGAACACGAATGGCTCGAGAAACAACCAAGTAATTAAGCAACAACATAGTCGGGGTACAGATGAAATATGAATGAATTCAAGAAAGGAAACCGATGACGACTCAATCAATCAAATCATTCCTAATGCACGAATTTCAACAAGAATTACCCCAGGTACCACTCCTCGTAATCTCAAATCATAAGTCACAACTTCCAAACCTTGCACACATGGAACCTTGTGCCCACATTTTCCAAATCACTTTCGCACGGCAAACCACGTGCTACCATGTACATGGTATCCGTGTCAAATTCTGATAAAAATGTACGAGGGATCTATTTATATACAATGAAGTATAATTACAGTTTTTGAATCACATAGGAAATCAAAGAGAAAATGAGTTTATTTTCGAAATCATTTGGGTGAAAATTTTCAAATAAAATAAAGCATCAGATAAGCTACTGAATTTAATATAGCATTTGTTAAATTAAAACATAATAACGATTTTTAAGTAAAGTACAAGCATCAGACGTATTAAGAAGTTTAAGTTGAGAAATCAATTAAAGTGAAATATGACAACTATTAAGAATAGTAAAGTACCGAATGAAACGACGAGTTTAACTTAAGAGTCACATAAGGAAAGCATGCTCAAATTCTTTCATTTAAAACCGTTATGTTATCAACAACTCACCAGGGTATGAGATAGTAATTTCGCGTAGTAAATTCATCTTGAAAATCAATTCACCAAGTAACCACGGGAGCACAGATTGATACATCGAAGTAATACAACAGTTCACATAGGATGCATGACTCACACAAAACACAACAACAACAACAAGTACAATGCACACAATTCGTTGTGGTGCACAACCCGATCCAACCATACACACACAATCCTCCCTTATTTGACCATATCAATATTAAGAATCATATAAAAAATTCGTTGTTGCGCGCAACCCGATCCCACCGTATTATCATTTATCAATATCATAATTGTCACGACCCAAAATCCACTATAGGTCGTGATGGTGCCTAACGCCGCCGTCAAGCAAGCCAACGGTGATTGATCTATTTAATTACTCATTTTATTACTTCGATATCATAGGTTTTAATAAGAAAGGAAATTTACACTTTTAAATCCACGGAAAATGTACAAAACTTATAGTTTGTAAGAGAAATGAAAGGCGGTGCTAATATACAAAACCATAAGCACCAACTAGTATATCCCAAAACCCGGTTTCACAAGTACATGCGCATTTACTAAGGAATACAATAATAATACAGCATCTGTCTAAAATGTAAACGAGATAGGACAAGATAAATAGTACGATAGAGACTATATGGATTGCGATGCATAGTATGAGATGCAGCTCACGTAAAATCTCCTCAACAGCTGCACCTACGCCCCAAGATGATCACCAAATGAACCTGTCAAATCCTGCACATTTAGTGCAAAAGTGCAGCATGAGTACGTAATTCAATGCGTACCCAGTAAGTATCTAGCCTAACCCCGGAGAAGTAATGAGGGGTTGACATCGACACTTACTAGAGGTCCAACAAAGCAATATAATAAAATAATAAGCAGATATGAAGCACACAACCATAATGGGGTAAATCTGTAATTACCTAATCTACCAAATATTTCTTTTAAAGTATGAATTTCTCGGTCTTGTATTCTGGCTCATCAGCTCAGATGTATCAAGTACTAGTAACTAACAGATAAGCAGTACCATGTAAAATGCTGGGCATTAGTGGAAAGAAAATCTCGCGAATGCTCGGACTACAAGCGATATAACGCACGATTATGCCGAGGTCCTTCGGCCCGATACAGAAGAATGTGTACACTGCCGAGGGTCGAGCAGCACGAACCATAGATGCATCTATTATATGCCGAACCCTCACCAAAAACGAAGAATTCTTCAAAAAAGCGAAGCTTGAACAGTTCTGATGCCTTCACAAATGCGACAAAAATATCACAAATGCGGACATTGATCTTTTGCAAAAATGACCAATTGTTCGCAAAAGCGACTCTACCCCATCCTAGGCCTTCATCGCAAATGCGATACAGAGTTGCAAATGCAAAATCTACAAGCTTAGCAAAAGCAATCATTTCTTTGCAAATGCGAGTCCCTTTCCCAACAGCCCAGGTTCGCAAAAGCGAGGACTACCTCGCAAATATGGTAGTCGCATTTGTGACAAAACATCGCAATTGCGATGAAACCAGAACCAGGACTCTAAAGGCTACAAAACCAATTCGAAAGAATCAGAAACTCACCCGAGTCCCTGAGGCTCCAAACCAAACCCCACACAAGTCTAAAAACATAACACAAACTCGCTCACGCGATAAAAATACCAAAACAACCTCAAGAATCACGAATCGGACACCAAAACGCATGAAAATCAAAATGAAGTTCAAGAACTTCTAGTTGCAACCACGCATCCGAACCACATCAAATCAACTCCAAATGACACCAATTTTTGCAGGCAAGTTCCAAATAACTAAATGGACCTATTCCAGGTTCCGAAACCAAAATCCAAACCCAATAGCCTTAAAGTCAAACCATGGTCTAACTTAGAAAAATTCTAAACTTTTAAATTGCCAACTTCCGCCAAAGTGTGCCAAAACCTTCTAGAAATATCCAAATGCAAATTCGGGCATATGCCCGAGTCTAAAATCACCATCCAGACCTATCGGAACCAACAAACTCCGATCTGAGGTCAAATACTCAAAACTCAAACTTAGTCAACTCTTTCAACTTCAAGCTTCTCAAGTGGGAGTCCTCCTTCAAAATCAATTTCGGATAACTCAAAACCAAATCCAATCATGCACGCAAGTCATAATACACTATGCGAAGCTACTCATGACCTCAAACTGCCGAACCGGACGTAATTTTTCAAAATGATCAGCCGGGTCCTTACATTCTGGCGACTCTTTAGGTTGCTGGTCGGATTTGTTTTGGCTATCGCTACTGTGTTCTTTTGTGATTTACAAGTGGTCATACCGAAATAACTTTTCCGGCGACTGTTATGCTGCTAACGTTGCAGCGATCCTCTGTTCTTAAACGATTATGATTTGCAAATTTGGCTATGTGTTTGTTGCTGATTACTCGATAGTATTGGTGGTATTTTGGTACCATTCCAGCGGAGTTTCGGCCGGCAGAATATTTTCCGGCGTCCCGTGCATTTTCCAGCGCCTCGCAAAATTTTCGGCCACTGTCACATACTCGTTTTACTAGCTATTGATGTTACGTTCAAACTCCTTTTCTTATGTGATAGTTTAATTGTCTCTTTGCAATTTCTGATTTTCCCTTGGCTTCCATTTGGTATTTGTCCGTTGATTGTGGCCATTGCTATTTCTGCTGCTTCATCGCCATATGTTCTTCAATGGCTTGCCACATGTTGATGCTGTGACCCCTTTTGTTACACTGTATTTGCAGGAATTCTCAAGTTCTGAAATATTACTTTTCATCAAATATCGTCTAAACTAAAATAATAGAGACGACAAATTATCTGCTGAATATTTGGTCCCTCATCGTCATCATGTTTGATTAGTTGGTTGTTGATACAGAATGACATCACCTTGATTGACCCTAGGCCGATGAAAAATAGCCACCGAGTTATTGAGGCCATGACGCTCTGAATAACCCTTCGGATTGGGACCTAGAATAACGAGGCGATGATGATAAACATAAGAAAATAAAAGACGAGGATTCGAATATAAAAGACGAGAACACGACGAACCAACAACCTTCGGAGGGTACACGGTTGGCCACCGGAGTCGCAACCAAGGTGGTTCCCTTTCTCATGTCTAGACGGATATTACATATATCTGAGCCTCTATATTATTTTTAAAACTATTTTCCAAAAATATTTCCAAAAATAATTTCCCAAAAATATTTTGCAAACAATCTTTCAAAAACAAAACAAGACATTTTTCAAATCATTTTCAAGAGCAATTTTTCAAAAATATTTTTAAAACAAAAATCTTTTCAAAAAAGCATGTCACTTTATCATTTTTTCTTTTACGTTACATTATTTCGCTAACAATTTTATTTCTCTTATCTTGCGAAGTACTTTATCCAAAACGATTTGGAAAGATGACGCTCGGAGACAAAGACGAACCCTGTCAAATTCCCCGCTTCGTACTTTCCGTTCTTGGATGTACCTAAAATGTAAAGTATAGTAAAACCGTAGATAGATGTTGCGCTTGCTTGATTTGATATTATATATTTGTTAAACACTTAGGATAAATTGCATATAGTTAATAATTGGGTTAAATTGTAATATTTCACGATTAGGTAATTTTCTTGAAGTTTGTATGTATCTTGAAGATGTCATATATGTTTTTACAATTTGGTTGATTAATTAGGATCGACATGCATATAGTCAACTAAATTAGTCATGTACATAAAAAATGAAAACATGTCATATTCTTTCAAAAACTAACAAAAAATAAATAATTTTGTCGCTCTCTTAAAGTTATAGTAGCATGCTTTTCGAACGACTTCATATGTAAATTTTTTTAATTAACGCATCTAAAGTTGAAAATTGTAGTTGGATTATCACACCTTTTTCTTGAGAGATTTGGGTCTTGTGGTCATTTGGGCTTGACAAACAATTGGTATTTCAAGACCGTGACTCTTAAGATGGCCTCTAGTTGCTCATTGAATGACCGTTCATTTGTTGATGCAAACATTTCTTTTATATCGATGTAATAATTTTCTTATGCCATATACATCTCAATACATCTTTTATACAACATTCATTCATCAAATTAATTGTTTATTCGTTATATCAATTCTTTCACTTTACTCATTATGCACTAAGATTATCCAAGGATGACTCTTCCTCCATTCTTTGATCAAATTCCTACTATTCATCCATGTGTAGATAAATATTCTTTTCCCTTTTCTCAAATCCTTTAGTATAAATTTTCTCTTGTTGTAGATATCTATGTAATACTTTTAACTCTAATTATGAGTCATTTTCTCTTTAAGTTTATTCTTATAAGTTCAAACTTTTATTCAAACAATTTTAGTTAACATACACTCTTTAGGTGCAATTCTTTCAAATTGTTCAATCTACACTAGAAAATACTATTTTTTAATATATTGTTAATTCTTTTGTACACTACATATTATTGCATATATATTTTGTCTAATATTTTTCTGTTCTTTATCTAGAACTCACTTTATGCTCAGCTTATTTTTGAAATACGATTCCCTTGTCCATTTTACATATACTTCATACGTGTCAATATCTTTTTATCATACATTTCAAAAACACCAAAAATGCTTGCATACTTCATCCACACATAATACATTACATATTTAATATTATTTTTTTAATTCTAGTACACGTTAATTCTTTTTTTATTCTTTTTAAAAGTTATGAGTATTTGCTAATTATCTTTGAACCTTTCTTCCCTTATTTGATCGAGTCCACATGAACCATATTTTGTGAATCTTGAGAGATGCATAACACCTTCCCCTCGAGATAATTTGAGCCCTTACCTAGAACCTCAATTGGTTTTGCAGTCCATAATTTAGAATATATTATGTAATGTAGTACAGGTGTCCTAGTGTACCTTAAACATTAGGTGGCGGCTCTAAACTTTAACTAACCTTGTAGAGTACTATAAGTTGTACATTGTTTTGGTTCTTGCAAAATAGGATGCAACAACATGGCGATTCTGTTGGGGATACTTTAGGTTCTAACCACAGCGGATTTGATCAATTGCTTGAGGGATTACAGGTTCTCCGATACTCTAATTTCTGTTCTTTCTGTCACATGCTTCAAGTCATATATTTTCTGCTTCAAGTGGTATACTCTTTTTTCAGGCTATATATTCCTTGCTTTAAGTTGCATAGTCTCTGCTTTAAGTCATATATTCTTCGTCGCATGATCCAGAAGTACTATGTTCTTCGTTGCATGTTTCAAGTTGTCTATTCTTTGTCATGTGCTTCAAGTAGTCTATTCTTTGTCATGCTTCAAGTAGTCTATTCTTTTTCATGCGCTTGAAGCGGTGTATTCTCACCATGCGCTTCAAGCGGTATCCACTTGTTATGCGCTTCGAGCTGTATATTTTTGTCATGTGCTTTAAGCGGTATATTCTTTTTTATCCGCTTCAAGCAGCATATTCTCTGTCATGCTCATGTTGTATATGCTTCTCACATGTCTATGTTGTATATTCTGTTACATATGACTATGTTGTATATTCTTTCACACATGCTTTTGGTTTTGCCTTATCAAATTGTCATCACTTTTCCATCGACTCTTGGTCATACATAATCACACACAAGTCACGCGAGGGTTGCTTTTTCACCCCGCCGAACCTTCTTTCAAAACTCTCTAGTTTCAGAGATTGGCATACGAGGTTAACTACGTATCATCTTGAAGTTGTCCTTAACTCATGTCCGAATCTAGGTAAATCTACTCTTAGAATTCCTAGGTCACTGTACACACAATCTTGCAGCTTGCTTTAGGTCAATTAATCCTTGCATATCCTTTATTTGCTGCATATTATTGGTATATTTGTTATATATTCTTTGCTTGCCCTTGTTATGTATCCTTTATCTGTTACATGTAAATTCTGTTTGTTATCCATCATTAGGTGTCCTCTATCTGACTAAACTCTAGTTGACTTGTGTTGAACCTTGATCTTTCAAATACACATCCCTATTCCGGTCTTCATGACCATTCTCGTAATCATACCATCACCTGGACTCTACCATCCTTCTCAAAGATACGTCTATCAAGCTTGGTACATCTTCCACTTATTTGACGTATTCTTCTCAATCATGCCTGACACTTTTATTGACTCCCGTCATTTGAAACCGATCCATGCGCTATGCTACCATCTATCTCTTATTCAGGCGTTACTAGTCTCTACCCACCCACCCAAGAATTCTCATTCATCATCATAATTCTTCTCACAGAACAATCACTCATTCTTGATAACCATACAGATGTCTTAATCCCAGTAGTTGGCCCGAACTAAGTTTTGACCTGATTCTTGCTTCGGCAAGATACATAGGCAACCCTACATAAGGGTTCAGTCTCCCCAATCTTTCAAATCAATTTCCTCAGTACTGGAAACCGGGGCAATTCTTTTGGAACAGTGCAATGGTGCTTCAACCCAAAAATCTCCGAGAGCGTCAACAAAAGTTCACCAAAAATCTAAACATCAAAATACCATGCTAACTTTACTCTGACCCTCTTTCGATTTAAATCTCAATATATGGGATGCAAGTCCTTTATTCAAACATCTGGTTATGGAGTCATGATGTTCAGTCTCACTTTTCAAATTCAGAGATTCAATACAAGTCAACCCATTTTTGTTATAGGGGCAAATTGTTAGTCAGCCTTCGAGAAGTATCATGCTCGCACGACTCGAACAAACAAAGTAGAACAAGCAAAGTCTCAAGACAACACGAATCAATTTCCCTCCCTCAAACTAAGAATTTTTCTTTAGACACATGAGGGATAACACAATTTCAAACCATCGTGGGATGCTGACATCGCATTTCCGATCAAAACCAGATACACCACTAGCTGTACGACCTAACTGTGCACCCTCTTAATCTTATAACTTAACCCAAGAGGGACTCTAACATTTTCTCCTCTGAGTTTTGCAGGAATGTCATCCTGGGCACTTCACGGGAGATAACATCTGGTCTCGAACTTGGCGGAACATTAGTCAGATAGTCAGGGGAGTAGTAGTTTTGCAGTGAACTTCACCATTTTTTAATGACTTCACTGCTCTCACCACTTTTCTATATTCAGATCAGAACATCGTTCCCGGTTGTCAATCAGGACCGATTTTCAAATGGTACATGAGGACGACTGAAAGGTGCATCGTCCTGGGACTGCACAAGAAAATAGCATCCGACATCGGACATTGCGGGACATCAATCGAACAACCGAGGGAGTGTTAGTTACAATTCTTAATTCCATTATTTTATGATGGCATTAGTCTCACTTTTATTTCTATATCTGCATAAGATAATCGCCCCGGCTAATAGCGGGGGACGCTCACCAAAAGGTTACAATGGACAACTGGAATGTCGCAACAAAACATCCCTGCAGTCAATTGGGAGACAACCACAACAACTGTGTTGCAAACAGTCAGGGGCATTGAAGCAACTGTTTGAAGGAGCAACTGGGGCACATCTTTCGGATTCACTCTTCAACTCCAGAGATACCACACTCAATCATGGGTACAACGAGGCATCGCTCTGAGTTTGTCTATACTTTTGCACTTCATACATGTCTTTGATGCAATTAATGTTGTTAGTTGCAATCCCTTGAAAGTAAGAGAGTAAAAAAGGGGTGTTGAAAATCATACATATCATACTCTCCAATCTTCATGAACTACGCATACCTGATTCTTGACCTTATGTCAAGATATGTAGGCAACCGGTCATGGTCCGGTCTTTCTCGTCCTTAATTAGACGAGTTGGTCAAGTCTGGCCACTTGGGGGTCACAGTTGACTGAAGATCCTTGCGAAAGGGCCATCTCTGAAAAAAAATGTATCTATATTCCCCTATTGCTTTGAAGTCTTTCTATAGACATCAAAGGAAGTAAAAATCCAAAAACATATCCCTGCACAATTCCTCCGAGAGGAAATTCAAAAAAAATTATGAAACATCTTCCTCTATCTCTAATCTTCCCGAACTACGCCTGACCTAATTCTCGTTTCGACGAGATACGTAGGCAACCTGCGAGTCCTGTCACATTTTTCAAAAAAATCAATCAAGGACCCTTTTCGAGTTCTGTCACATTTTTCAAAAAATCAATCAAGGACCCTTCCGGGTTCGATCTAATTCTTCAAAGATAAAAAAAATCATCAATTAAGGACCCTCCCCGAGTTTGATCTCATTTTTCAAAAAATTAAAAAATACGCTCATCGTGCGAAGATTTCAATTCCTGTCGCTCTCATCGTGCGGATATTTACATTTTAGTCACTCCCATCGTGCGAAGAGTTATTTCTTGTCCCTCCCACCGCGTGGAGATTTTACCTTCCTTTTAATGCTCCTATATGGAACGATGCACAATCCGTCTAACATTTAGCGCTCCTACACAGAATGGTGCCCAGCCCCGTCTAGCAATCAATGCTCCTATACCGAATAGTACACAGCCCGTCATTTTACTTTCCTGTTAGCGCTCCTAAACAGAATGGTAACCAGCCCCGTCTAACAATCAATGCTCCTATACGGAACGATACACAACCCATCATTTTACTTTCCTATTCAATGCTCCTATATAGAATGGTACACAACCCGTTATTTTACTTTTCAGTCCATGCTCCAATATCTCTTCGAAACGGTAACCACAAAGCCCGTCTAGCATTCAATGCTCTGATATCACATCGGAACGATACCAAAGCCCATCTAACATTTAATACTCTGATATCACTTCAAAACGGTAATCACAAAGCCCATTTTACATTCAATTTTCTATAACAAAAATCACACACACAAAAACAAATCTCTTATTCAAAAATTCAAAAAAGAAATGATTTGAAAATCTGAAAATATTTTCTTTCTAATTTTCCTTAACTACGTCTGACCTGATTCTCATTTCAACGAGATACATAGGCAACCTTCGGGTTGGGTCTCATTTTTCAAAAAATCACAAGAAAAAAATTTGATTAAGTCAAATTCAAAAAAAGGAAGAGAAACAAAACAAAATTGTTAAGTCAAAATCCAAAAATCCAAAGAAAAGGGGGAACCCTTCGGGTTTGGTCCTATTTATAAAAAATCAACAAAAAAGAAGAGGGGAAACTTTTCTTTGACTCTAGTCCCATTTACAAAAACTAAAAAAGAAAGAAGAAGAGAAAAATCACCAAATATTGACTTGGTTGGTACCATCATAGTTAGGAGTGTGCATAGGAAAGAACAAGTATAAAATTGGTACGATGGAGAGGGTCAGCTTTGTGGTAAACCATAGATTCTTGTGGTAACTCTTAATTATACCTTAGTGTTGCTTGAAAAATCTCGTGCTTACTGTTTGGGTAAGAACAAAGCCGACCTCATCATTTCATGTGCATTGTGTGGTGAGCCTAGATTAAAATTCGTTGCATTGCATTGTAGATCTATAACATTGCCTGAATGTCTGTTGAGGCGAAATCTTGAGTAACGCCTGGTTTAGGAAAGGATCGTAGGCCTTCTTCGGCCCGTTTGTGCCTTTCAAGCCTACCAAATGACATTGATCCCTAGCATTATCTCCTTTAAGCCTTATGCCTTTTTCTTGGACAACCACATCTTAGTCTTTACAATTCTTTGTGCTTAAGAGCAATACCCCTTTCTTGGCCCAACCTCCTTGAGCGCACTGAAAACGTGTAAATTCGGACGAAGTCCAAAGTGAAGGCAACAGGCATAAAAAGGTGAAAGAAAAAGAGTCCAAGACAACAAAAGACATGACTTCATAAAGAAGAAAAACGAGGACTCCACAAATTCAAGATGAAGATCCAACAAAAAGGAGAAAACTTCCGCAAAATCCAAAGAAAATCCAACAAAAAGGGGAAAACTCCACAAACTCAAAGAGGAGGAACTCCAACAAAAAAAAGGGAAAACTCCTGCAAAGCAGGAAAAAGTTCAAAAGAAAAAAAGAGGAAAAAAGAGGAAAAGAATCTCTCTAGAAAAGGAAGAAAAACCTCCGAGAAAGTTCAAAGAAGTCAAAACAAAGAAAGGGACATCCAGCCGAACAAGATCAAGCGCCGAAGCGTGGTTTGAACGCTGAAGACGCGGATACAGTGCAATGCTCAAGGAGGGATTAACCACTTTTATCCGAAATGATTATCCTACCAGTCCCCAAGCCTACATACAAGCTAATAACAAAGCCCTACATGATCCTATTCCAAGTGTTCTCACATTAGTGGATGCTCACATAAAGGTCAAGCATATGGTATCTCAATCGCATGCATTGAATATCTTTCTGACCGTGAGTGTACTTCTCAAAATGTCCTAAAAAACATAAATACTTCATAAATGTGTGAAAATTAGGACGTTTCTTATGGTGAGGGCACTTGAAGCATGAGTTAGGCAGAATTCAAAACCTTTGATTGAAGCAAGATGAACAAATGTTGTCGAACTTAGGTATACATGGGGTACCACTCAAAGCTATAGGAATTACCCATAAGCTGATATCGGTATGCTGGAAAGTATTTGGTGGAAATTCTTATGCACAATACTAATTGTTGGTACCAACCAAATTCAAGTAAAAAAATGAAACGATGATCGATCAATAAATCACACTCTCTCTTTACTTCTCAAATTTTCAAATATTCTCTACAAAAGCTACAAAAACAGCAAAAAAATACAGAAAACTAAAAGAGTCAAATTTTGTTGACGGTAGAGTTAGGTTTTGTCGTAACAGAATTACGCCCGACATGGCTTTCCACGGCGGGATACGTAGGCAACCCACATAGGGTCCGGTCAAACTCTTATAATAGAAAACCAAAAATCATTTTCATATATTCGGAACTACGCTGCGACTTGATTTCCTTTGGTAGGAATATGTAGTCAATGCACATCAGATTTAGTCATCTTTTGAAATTGAACTACTTTTTGGCCTGATTCCATTGGGATATGTAGGCAGTCTTAGTCAGACCCGGCCATATCATTTCAAAATTCAATTATTTTGCATCTACTGCCTGCTCGGGTCATTAATAACAGAACCCTCTTCATCAATTTTCTCACATAAAAAATATATATTTAGCTTCTTGCTTTTCCAGGCGCCCTCCGGAACAATGATCATTTCATTTCAAAGTCAAAATTTTCAGGCGCCCTGCTGAACAATGGACATTTCATTTCAAAGCCAGATTTTCCAAGCGCCCTCTTGAACAATGGGCATTCTATTTCACGTTCAAATTTACAGTCGCCCACCTTCTAATATGGGTATCTTTGATTTAAATGCTCTGATGACTTCGGACCTGTACGCAGACTGGATTTTCTTCAAAAATCAAAGTGCTCCTATCACTTCGGACCGCTATCTAGCCCCTATCCCTTTCGAATTAGAGTTCTAACCTTGGACCTTATTTTATTCAAAAAATCACATAATTATCACATCGCATAACCAAATAGAAGCATAGTCCACACCTCGTCAACTCTACTGATCAGAGATGCGACACAACGTGAAATTATCTTCTAAAAATAAACTGGGGCAGATTTTGAGGATGGAAGTCTAGCTTTCCAACAGCAATTGACGACATCCCAAGTATCGTTCTTACGTCCCATTGGCATGGGGTGTGGGCAATTCGAACCCCATAGTCAAACAAAACACCCGGTATCATCACAGCTTGACGATAGGGCAATTTTCAAAATAAAAAATAAAAAATTATCCCACCGCCTTCTCGAACTACAATCGGCCTGTTTCTCGTTACACTCGAGATATATAGGAAAATTCAACACAGAGCCCGTCCTCATCCACATCAAAATCCATGTAATCAATCTATCCGTCCATCCAACACCACGTCCCAAGTGTTATCACAGTCCAACACTGGGGCAAATTTTGGAAGCAATGTCGAGATCACACGAACCATTTCGTGCTCGAACATTTGTCTTCCACCCCATGAGGCTAAAATCCACAAGTAGCACTCACTTGCATTCCAGAACTACACGCGACCCGATTCTAGTGCAACCCGAGATATGTAGGAAACTCAGAAGCCAGAGTTCAGTCACAATCTTCAAAACCTTCTGATTCCCACTCTGTCATATTGGGACAAAAATGAGTATGGTGTCAATTTCTTTTCCCGAAGACTCTCACATCATTTCCGATCAAAGAGGGACAACTGTTGACACTTAATTTTGACATCGTATTTAAAAATTAAATTCTGCAGGCTTCCTTGTCAAAATATGATAAAATATATATTTTTGCGCATTATTTAGCTTTAATGCAAGTTATTGATAATTATTCCTATTTTTACAAAATATGGGAATTTTCATCATTTAATAAATACTACCGTTTTGTTTATTTTTATAAATTTCAAATGATATACTGATAATTGTCCTATTTTTCAAATATTAGGATATTCTAACAATTTATTGTATTTTAAAAAAATAAAATAATAATTACTTTGACACAATTGCAGTAATTATATTTTTAAATAAATACTACCTGATTTTCTAATTGAATAATTATCTTTCAATTTGTAACACAACTTATTAATACATGAAAGTCAGTGCAATTAATTTCAAAATAGAAATCAAATCCAATCAAATCTAAAGTCCCATAAACATCCGATGTGACGAGACATCGTGATGTGACAAGACATTATGATACGACAAGTCACTTGATGTAACTTCGATGTGACATGACTCTCTTTACATCTTGAACACATTTTTTTCTTTTTATTTTATATTTATTTTTATTTTAAAATTAAGTCCACACAAATCCTGCCTATACCCACTATAAAATAATACCTACACTCTACAACATGGGGAAAAAAATCAGATTTTAGGAAGGGAGAAATCCTAAGATATTTATCAATATGTTATTCTTCTCTGACACATAGCCGCATCTCCCAAGAGGGTCTCTCTCTAGTTTTGGAGAATCTGCCACCGAGATCCTCCTTCCCCCCCCCCCCCCCTTTTTCCC
>MCJB01052820.1:11841-33778 GCA_002018475.1 Nicotiana obtusifolia | reverse complement strand
ATATATATATATATATATATATATATATATATATATATATATATATATATATATATATATATATATATATATATATATATATTCTAGTATTAAAAGTTAACATCTGATATTGATTGAAGACGGGATATTACGAAATAGTTGGATATTATAAATGAATATGATTGTTATGCATACAATAATTACGCCTCTCCTACCAAAAAATAATAATTACGCCTAGTTCAAACAAGTTAGAGACGATTAATTTAGATTTGTGTTCATATAGCATTAGAGGGGAGCGTTCTTTATTAGAAATTTATTCTCAAATTTTATAGTTAACCGAAAGAGGGATCTCATCGATTTCACCGCACTCATTAGTATTTATTCATTTATTATCTTTTTCGGCCTAAATATAGTTGCAGGCAATATGGCCCAACGATAACTTTTTACGAACATTTGTGTCCACTAGATGACCATTTTGTATGCTAGTTTCAAATTTCAATGACATTTTGTACATTTACTTGGCTGAAGTTATTTATTGGAAATTTTACCATCTATAGTAAAGCTTTACACTCTATTTATTATAAATAATTTTTTTTTTAAATGTTATTTTCTATAGCTATATTTTAATTTTTATAGTAAAATATGTTTTTATGGTCACTTCCTACCGTTAAATCATTAAATACGCTGTCTAATATTTTTCTCTCTCATTCTTTCAGTTTATTCTCTCTCAAAGTCATTGTATCGTATTTCTCTCTACTCGATCTCTCTCTCACAGTGCCATTGTCTTCCTCATTATTGAACCACGATTCTCCTTTATTTGCAGGTTCTCCCTCTAGATTGTTCTCAAACCATAAATCTCGATTTGCTGGATTTCATCTCTGTTAACATGAGTTTCAAAATGTCTTGATCAAAGTTTCTGATATGAGTTGTATCTTTTCCCAAAGTGGAGCGGACATGGTCTGTTCATAGCTGAATTGATTTTGAATATTGACACGGAAGAGGAAAGGACAGAGGAGAGGGTTGGCTGCGGCTAATGAGATTAGGGTTAGGTTTGGGGAAATGGGTTAAACCATTCACATATAATAATGGAATTGTATTTGTAGGTTCATCAGCAACCATTAAAGCCGAAAGGAGAACAAAAATATATAACGACCCTAATTGTAGATGTATTTATATGTATTCGGGTCAGCATACATTGATTTTTAGTTTGTATGATGGGTTTCTCTTCTTGTATTTAGATGTATTTATATGTTTTCGATAAGGCATACACTGATTTTTATTTTGTATAGTGATTTTCGACTGTTGTATTTAGATGTATTTATATGTATCTGAGTTCATTCAATAACATTTTTAAATACACTGTTAGTTCTATCATTTTGATGTTATTCATCAATTAGTTATGCATTCAATCTAACAATATTCATCTGTAGTTTCAACCTAACTGTATCCATCTGTATTTTAAAACAACAATACAATAAAATATAGTAAAATACTCTCAATACAAATAGAAAATCAATAAATACAATCAATAAAATATACTCAATATAGTAAAATACTCTCAATACAAATAGAAAATCAATAAATACAATCAATAAAATATACTCAATAAAGCAGTAATACCATGTATTAGGAATAAATAAAATATTGTGAATACAAAAATAAACTTGAATACATTGAACACAACTGTTAGATACAATAGAATACAAGCACTAGGTTTATTATGAAATATGCAGGCAGTAGGTTACTATTACAGGTTGTATCCGGCATAAATACATTATGTATTCATATACAGAAAATCGAACTTCAAATTATTTCTGTAAATACTTGTATCAATTCCGAGCAGAACCTCGAACAATGTCAGAAAAAAAAACTCAAACTGTATCAGGAAAAAAAAAAGAAAAAAAAAAGAGGGACTAAAACTCTGAAGAATGCTCTGTTTTTTGGTGTTTAGTGTCTGATAAATCTTCTCATTAATTGGATTGATAATGTTGTGTGTTATAATTAAATTAGGTGAGTTATATTAGGATTACATCCCATTAAATTAGCAGCTTTCCGTTATTAAACAACTGAAGAGACCTATTATTACATTGTATTCATGAACACATGGTATGAATACATGTGAATACAACGGCTGACAACTGGACTGTTCTGTTTTTTAGCCGATTTTTGCTACAGCATTCATGAATACAGTAGCTCGAATACACTGAATACATTACCATAACAACTGAAAGGTAATTACGAAAAGTAATTACGTATATGATAGCTATAGAAAATTAATAGCCACTAAACAATAACCATTTCTGAAGATTCCTCTTTATTTTTTACCATTTTGTATACTAGTTTCAATTACATTGTGTAAAGTTTAATTAGTCTGATTTTTACTTTTTCAAATACTTGGCCTGATTAACCAATGAAAAGAACAAAAATAACAACAAAAATAAGATAAGCATAAAGGTAACATGGACTTTGAAGCTCATAGATAAATAGGATATAATAATTACTATTCGCAATAATTACTTTTATAAGTTTTTTTTATCACTAATAATAGTACTTTCTTTGTTAAAACCTTAATTATACTATCTTGCCCAATATATTGATTTACACGTTGCAGTTAAACTTAAAATTGGCAGGACCCTACTTACACCAAAGTTATGCCAAGTTCATGCCTATGTAACATTAATTTGCCTTCTACACTAATTTTTAATAAAATAACACTAATGATTTCAGGGGTACATTGAGTTTACGGAGTGAGAAGAACTAGCCTTTCTAGTATCAAACCAAGAGCAATCGGCACCAACAAACTGCAGAGAATGGGAGCTATTTCCCGATGAAAATAGCACGGTCTAGCTAGTTTTTGGACTGGCAATTGAAAAATAATTATTATTTTATTGAAACACAAAAAATTTCAGCATAATATGGTGGATGCGTATAAACCTCCAGCATATTATGTTAGAATTCCAACACATTATGCTAGAATCTCATATGTAAAAAATTCGAACTCCATTTCTAAGGGTGTTTTCGTTTAGATTTTGTTTAACATGAAAAATGACTAAATTTTGATTACTTTTGAAACTATGACTACTCTTTAATTATCAGTTGTAAATCTAGTTATTTCTGACTTCCCTATTTACTATTAGGTGCTTAAATTTTCACCTTGAAACCCAAGAAACACCGCGAATTTACAAACTAACTTTTTTGTCAGCATCCGGTGTTCACACCAAATTACATTAACTTACCATAGTTTACATTAACTTACCATGGTTCATCACTTAATTAAGTAATAGAAGTGCATGTGCTAAACACGTATCATGCATATATTGGCTTGGTGTAAACACCATGTACGTACAAGTTTTTCCCCAAACTCTGATTTTTATAGTTTGCAATTCATCAAGGCTATTCACCAGCAAAAAAATAGCATAATTAATATGATATAATCATTCTGCAACTAACACAAGACAATTTCTTTCTTTTCAATCTCTCATTGTCTCCAATGAACAAAATCCACCATCATTAGGCCATTCTGGAAACAGTTGTTAACATCCATTCAAAGGTAAAATAAGATCAATAATTTTTCTGTTTTTTTTTTCCAGTTTAATTCACATCAAGAATATAGAATACAATCTTCAGTCCTGTAAAAACCGAGTGAAAAAAATGGGGTGCTCGGGGGTGGGGCGGGGTGGTGGGGGTGGGGGATTTTCGAACATCTACCTCTACCTTTTTTCGAACATCAACTCGAACACAAAATTGCTCTTCTGAGTTGTGACTGATTATAGGTTCTCTTCCTCTACATCTTTTGCTCCTATATTTGCATCTGTTATCTATTGAATTTTTCTTATACATGTACAAGAATATATTCCCTAATCTCTCTTTTTTTCATTGTTGAACCAATTAGTGCAACTTGAAAGTACCAAATACAAGTTACAACTGTTTGTAGAAGAGAACGTACGCTTGATCATGCAGCACCGAGCTTTTCGGGATGACTGTGACTGACACGTCATCATAACGCAGCCACTTGCCACTTTGGTGACGGGCATCGGCCGTATAATGACCCTTTGAAGGGTCCCTTCCGTGATGAGTGATTGTCGCAACAAGTTCATACCTCTTAACCTGTAGTATAAAATGGAAATATATGCTTTACTAGATACACTCGTCAATGCCACACTTCTAAGAACAAGGAGATAATCTCACCTCAGAAGAGGGCGAGGCAAGTAATTCACGTCCAAACACAAGCTCCAAAGGGAAGTGAACGGGTTTATGCAACTTGGTGCTCCCTTCACTTCCGTAGCTAAAGCGCATTAAATGCAACACCATTATATCAGAAAGCTCCAGAATCTTAACAGACTTGCTGGCACTGACTACTTCGGCCTGAGATATGATTAATTGAGAAAATCATGAAGTATTTCCTAAGATATTTGCAAGATTTAACGTCCAAAGAAAAGACACTTCAGTCAGGGGTCTAAGTCCCGAACACGTAAAGAGAGCAATCTGTGAAAATTGGAAGCAACTAGCCACAAATAACTTGAATTTAACAAAATGTCTGGAAGAAAAAGGAAATCATAGCCACCTGAAAATTCACATTTTTGAATGCTGCTTCATGATGGTAAGAAAAATTATCGTTATCTTTCTAAAGGATATTACACTTACTGAAAACCTTATAATACATAACATCATGAACTCTGGTTGATACTGTCTATAACATACTCAAGCATAAATATAACCAGAATTCAAATTGTAATGCTTCATTTGATCTGCCATATAAGATCATCACCACACCTTTTAGTCTCAAGTTTTGCAGAGAACATGCCAGACATCTGAAGGAGAAAAACAACACAAAAAACCCACGCAAGCGCACCTCCTAGACACGTCCTAATCTCAATTGTGCATCTAACGCTCACCATTTGTGCTCCTGAGATTTGTTACATTATCGAAAAACATAGCATGTTTAGGGGCACTTTTATAGTTTTTCGCCACCTCGACAGTCCGCAGAAATTTCTTGACAATGGCAGAACAAAAGTACCATAAGCATAATAATTTCCTAGTTGACTTCTTTCAGAAAAATTAAACACTACTGTGTTTTCTTTATGTCACCTAATTACAGAAGAAAATAAATTAATTTCTTCTTTTTAACCCATTAGGGGATAAAGTATATGCCAGAGTATATACTTTTTGAAATGGTTGTATGCTAAAAAGGGTGTAACCCTCAGGATGAGTATATACCTGTATACTTAATCATCTTGAGATTCTAAAATTCACATAACATAATAGAGTACCTTTCCAGCTGCTGATGTTCGATATCCTTCAAGTGCCTCTGGTGCAGAAAACATCCGAAGTGCATCTTCGATAGAGCAAATAGGCTCTGGAAAAATGTTAAGGTGGAGCAGAAGAAATGGTTGTACTGTTGCTGAGGCTTTGTTACCTTGTTAAACCAATGAATAAGATCTATTAAACAAATGGATAAGAGAGTCCCAACAGTAAACAACTTACATGAACAAAAGAGAAATAAGAAAACGTAGCGGATCAATGATCACCAGTGTCATTTCACTCAACCAAGATGGAAATCCAAACACATAAGTAAATATACAACTAAATAAATACAAAGGTATTTCTGATCTAATGTCGTGAGTTCGGTTTACCTTTAGCCTTCACTACACTCTCCAATTGGCCTCCAAAAATTTCACTCAATTTTGACGGGACAAAGCTCTGTGTTCTAGTAACTGCAGTCCTATTCCTTGGGCCAACAGTCTCCCAATCATCATCCTCTTCCTCATCATCCGTTGATGAAACCAGAGAGGAGTTTCTCCCGGTACCATTTGGTACTTGACCCTCTAATTTTAGCAATTCATCATGCATCTGATGCATGAGAAAACTGAGGAACTCCTGAGCATCTTCCTGCCTGTAATTAGCCATTCCAACGTAAAAATACAGAAAGATTAAATACAGGACACTGTTCCATCAAATTTTCGTGTCAATCAAATTTCTCTTCAAACCGTAGTTGCTAGGTGCAATTCAACTAAACAAACTCATTGGAACATCTTTAAGAATCCAGTTGAGAAAAAATGGAAACTGTTGCTCAGAGCACCAAAGAATAACCAAGTAAATAGTAAGAAACACGAAATCGCTTATATGCTGCCAGTAACATACCTCGGTCTGCCTGTCAAGCTATTTGGGACATCCGGAGTAAAGTTTTCTAGGACAGATTCAAACATTAAAGGTCGAAAAGGCTGCCCAATTTCCGGAAAAATTGTTTCCTTTTTCTTCATACTTGAATCATTGAATATGCCAAACTCAGAGATGAACTGAATAAAGGCATGTAAAGTGGGATACCCAGCCTGTAATTAGCAAAACCAAAATTGGAAACTTAAGGTTGTTATAGGTTAGAAGAGTTGTTAACAAGTATGTTATCGCCGTACCTGTGGTATATCGCGTGTTTTGAGTTCTTGCAGGAGACAAACAAAAGGAGAGCACGAGAGAAGAGCTTGAAGAGTTGCATTAAGAAAGCACAAGTTCCCCAAGTTGACCAACCCTCGAGCTAACAAACTTCTGAAAACCACAACAGGCCCATTTAAAGATTTATGTCTACCATTCAGCAAGTTATAGTTTTTGAGTTGAATAGTCAAATTAATGTCTTCCACACTGTGAGACAATTCAGACAAGCTTGATTTCTCTGCTGAATCATAAGTACTTCCGGTGTTTACTATTGGATGTAATTCTTCACGGAAAGTTTTCAAATCTGTCACGCTCCTATTGTGATCAGGATTGGTAAAACTAGAACTACCATATTCATTTATAGTTTTGCCTGCTGACTTTATGGTTTTCCGTATACTGCTATGACCCTCGGCGACATTCTCTTTATGAGCAAGCTCTGGTAGCTGAGGTTTCTTAGAATGATCAAGGTCGGTCAATTTAGTGTTGAAAAGGCCCACAGATTTCAAAGTTGCAGAATCCAAAGAACCAAATGTGATCCCTACATCAGTTGTTGTTGGCTGACTTTGTAAAGTTTTAATCTCATCTTCCGTAAATGACCCAAAAATCAACACCTGATGATAAAAAGAAAAAAAAGAGTTGGTAAACCAAATATACAGAACCACAAAAGAGATGCAAGAAGCAACATAACCAGAACGCAAATTTTTCTAGTTCAAGGAAGATGTACTAATAGCATCAAAGCAATTTCATCCCAAATCAGTAGCTAATAAACAAACTAGTGGATTCCCAAAAGTGGAAAAAAAGCAGAAGCCAGTAGACTACTCACACAAGTATGACAACAGAAGAACTTTAGGTCGGAGATATTGTAGGAACTGGGAACTGTTGATTTCAAGAGAGATGTTTTCAGAATTGTCACCAAATTAACCAACAAACTGGAAGGCATGAAAAAGGAAGGGAAAAATGGAGCAATATAAGATGGACAGAACAATTGTGCAATCCAGTCTTAATAGTTCATGACAAAAATGAGAAAATGTCTTTCTACATTGTTCACATCATAATTCCTCCAGACAACAAAAAAACCAATTAACAATAAAAATAAATTCTCTTATCTAGAATCAAGATTACCTTGCTACACACTTTCTTATGTATTTAAAAACCATAAACACAGAACGCATGCGAAGCAACATAACCAGAACACAATTTTTGCTAGTGCAAAGATGTCCTAATAGCGTCAAAGCAATTCATATCATATCAGCAACTAATAAACAAACTAGTGGATTCCCAAAGGAAAAAAAGAACAAGACGGTAAACTACTCACACAAGTATGACAGATTAGGTCGGAGATATTGTAGAAACTGTGAAGCTGTTGATTTCGAGAGAGATGTTGCATTGATAGTTGAAGGAATTTTCAGAATTGAGAGTTACTTGTCACCTAATCTACCAAGAAATTGGAAGGCATAAAAGGGGGAAGGAACAAAAAATGGACAGAACAATTTTGCAACTTAGTCTTAATAGTTCATGGCAAAAATGAAAAAAAAAACTTTTTTACATTGTTAAAATCCTAATTCCTCCAGAAAACAAAATATAATTAACAATAAAAATAAATGCTCTTATCAAGAATCAAGATTACACTGCTAAACAATTTCTAACGTTTTTAAACAAGCCTAATTGTCCAAGTATATCATGAACTAGTGAAGTATTCACCAATCTTGGAAGATTTGCTCTGAGTTATTTATTCATACAGTAATAGCTTTTGTCACCTAAAATAATAAAAGTAATTCAAATAATATAAAAGCAAAGCTCCATTGAACAGAAGAAAAAAAAGAACAACTATTAAGTTCATCTAAAATCTAAAACAAATGGTTAGTTATGTCCATTCTGTATTCACCAGCAGCAAACCAGCTCATTATCAAATAGATTACCTATGCAAGAACCTGTGTCATTTTAAATTGCAAATTTTGCTCTTTGTTGAGACATTTCTCAGAAATCGATACCAAATGACTGCAAATGCACCGATTACTTCTACTAGCTTTTTACAACTTTTTATCATTTCTCTAACACGATGAAGCTACCACATCCATACACAACCCAGGATTGAGGGGGGAAAAAGAATTTGTCATTGAATTTTTGCTTATGTTTTTGCTTTTTCTTTTGGTTGCTTTTTACCTCTTTTTAATTGATAGTGGTGTCCTTATGCGCACCTCAATTAATCCACCGGACAGCCTGCTATAACCCACAAGCACACAAGCAAAGGAGTAGAGTAAATCTTTATTTTTTTTTTACAATTCTCCACCATTTCCCTAACAGGTGAAGCTACCATACAAAATTAAGGTTAAACAAACAAGACTTTTCCATTTAAATCCTCCGCTTCTCATTTTTGTCTTTATTTGTTTTTCTTGCTTCTATCTTTTATATATATAGTGGTGTTCTGGCCAGCTTGCGTGCAACTGAATAATCTATCAAACAAAAGAAGTCCAATGCCAGAGTAGATGGAGCATCACTCAGTGCTGTAGCTGGGAATTCAAAGTGGGGATCTCCACATCTTTTCTTCTTTCCTTTAGAGTACAGTGTTAGCATCATTTCTAGCTACTCAAGATTTCCTTAACTTCTCTTCATTTCAGTAACACCAAGCACAACCATATAAAACCCAAAAGAAAATCAGCAAAATTTTATCTTTTTTCCTTTCTTCTGAGAATTAGCATCAAATTCTCCTAGCTATTCAAGATTACCAAAACCCAACAAACAGCACATAACCCACCAAACAGAAAGTTTTTTTATTAATTCTTGTTTTGGTGCGCTATGCGGGGGTCCGGATAAGGGCCGGTCCACAAGGGTCTATTGTAAGCAACCTTACCTGCATTTCTGCAAGAGGCTGTTTCCACGGCTCGACCCACTGACCTCCTCGTCACATGGCAGCAACTTTACCAGTTACGCCAAGGCTCCCCTTCTGTTTTGGTGTTTGGAATCATCGTAGTAAAATAGCATCGACGCTCCCAACTCTTGAAAAACCCTCAAAAGGGTTGAAAAATCACGCAACAAAATGTGGAATTATGTAAAAAAAAAGGTCAAGTCTTTGAGTACCTTTTGGAAACATTTGCAGTAAAAAGGGCATCAAATTTCCCAATTCTTAAAACCCTTAAAATGGTAGAAAAATCACACCTCAAAATGTAGAGTTACGCAAAAAAAGGTCAAGTCTTTGAGTACCTTTTGATCATTCATCTTCCAAGATTGGACAAAACTCTCAAACGGAATCCATAGTAGAGGCAATCAGAGAAGAGGGGTTGAATCTGGTGAAGCAGAGCACATGAAAAGTGAGTAGAACAGAGCAAAGCAGCAGCAAAAATGGAAGAAGACATGAAAATACAGAGAAAAACAGTAATTTGAGCTCACAGAGTGAGGTGGGTGGGTGGGTTTGGGTGGGTGGGGGGTTAGTTGGGGTGGCGGGAGTTTTTAGGGTTTGGCCCTCTAAGGAAGAGAGTGGAGTAGAGGGGGTGGAGTGATGAGAGGGGGGTAGGGTCTAGTCAGAGACTCAGAGATGCAAAATAGAAAATCTTGCAGAGGTATGTAAAAAATAATTGGGGGTTAAAGCATGTTTTTGGAAAGTTGGTGAAAAAAGAAAATTGTGGGTGAAAAAAATGTAAAAGGGTATATGAAGCAAATGATGACAACATATCCTACACTATATTCTAATTTATGTGATACTTTTTCGTATTTTCATATTAAATTTGACTAATTTTGGAACTAAATCAATTAATATTTTAAAAGTTAAAATTATAGATATTTAAGAATTATTCGAAAAGTACTACTATAAGTTACAATTATTCTTATGTCAACACGATAAAAAACTAAAATTTAAAATCTTAATCAAAGTTTACATAATTTAAATCTCGAGAAGTAAAAATATTATATAAAATTAGAAAGAAAGAGTAAAACTCCACTCTTACAACACTAATTTGAGTAAATCGAGTCAATAAGTTTCATATACCGAATATTTAAAGGTAAAAGAAAAATGTATTAATATGTATTGCATCAACAGAGTACTATATATTATCACTTAGAATTAATATCTCTCTCTATATATATATATATATAAGAGGGAAAAAGAATGCTGACTTAGCGCCGTTCTTTAGTCAAGAAACTCAATTATCTTTTTTTTCTTTTTTTGATTTTCCCCCTTTATTTCTCCATTTATCTTATTTTAATAGTTCAAAAAGTTTTTAAATGCAATTAATGACCTTCCACCAAAATTGTTCTTTATTACATATCAGAAGTAAAATTTGAAACTGAAAACGGTCGATCACTTAATTAAGAAATTTGAACAGGTTCTTCATCATTAAACATAATGCACCAGTACACAATTATATCTTATGCCATTAAATAATCTCATTTTCTATTTTGTTGGATTGCGATTGTTGTTTCATTTTCTGTTTTGCCTATATTTACCACTAAAAATCATTTCTATTTTATACTAATTAATGTAGTTTTACATATGCTTATATCTTTAAAATGCAATTATCTTTTATCATACACGAATACCACCGTGTATAAAAAGATTATACATCATGCGCATCAATTTCTTCGAATAATAAAAATAATAATAATAATAATAATTATTATTAAGTTGTATTTTTTTTCTTTAATGATCGCGCAAAGCGCAGACAAATTTATTAGTGTTACTATATGATATTGTCAATACTTTATTTGAACCGATATTTGATGCATAAAATCTTACGGCTCTAATGGCCGAAAAAATATAAAATGTGTATATTATATACATATAATATACATGTAAAATTCATGCTTAGAGTGAGCGAGGAAACTGTGACTTTTGAGATGAATGTAAAAACATGGATGAAAAGGGAGAAGTTAGCTGCTAGTGCTGTGTGGAAGATGAAGAATCCAAAAGAGAAGGCTGCAGTTAGTGAACAAGATAAGTGTGAGGTGTACCCCAAGAAGGCCGAGAAGAAGCTGCCTGCATGGATGTGTGCACTAGTTCGGGCGAGAAGAACGGAGTCCAACTTTGATTCAGACCTCGACTAGAGATTCAGGGAGGTTTCCTCTACCTTATACTCTTAAATTGTGTGTCATGAGGATATGCCACAACTTAAAGTGTAGGGTGGAGGTATTTGTATATATGTATAATAATTGTACTAGTTTATTAGTTTTATTTGTATGTGTGTATATTAATTGTACTAGTTTGTTAGTTTTAGTAGTTTAAAAAAATTTAATTTAAAATATTTTAATTTTTTTCGATGATGGATGTTAAACAATTGTTTTACAAAATTTTCAGAGATTAGGAATGTTGGTACTTGTTTGGGCAGTATAAGCATAAATTGAACAGAAAATAAGTACATAATAGAGTTGAGGTGCAACCTGTGGCCTAAGGGTGGCTAACGGTCCGGACATGATCATTTATTCGCTTGGGGGGCCGGTCCCCGTAGCGGGACGGTTTGACACTTTGAAACCGGACGAACCAGTATAAAAGGCCCGGAACTGGCCGGACCGAAAAAAAAAAAAGCTGCCAGTTTAAAAACTAACCGTTGGAAACGGCTCTATTGAGCTAATAGCCGTTGTCCAACGGCCAAAAACGGTCATTTTACCCCATAACCTCCCCTAACTATTTTTTCCTATAAATACCCCATTATTTCATCATATTTTTCACATAAATCATCCAATTCTCTCTAATTATCTCAAATTCTCTACAATATTGCTATTTTACTACTTTGGGTATTTGTGTAAATTATACAATTTTGATTCTTTATCAAGTTTTAATTGGAGTTGCTATCAAGTGAAGGTTCAAGTTTCAACTTCATCTCAATTATACGGTTATATTTGGTTGGTCGTTCCTACTTCTACTGTTTTATATATTTTTGTCATATATTTATTTTATTTTCTATAATTATGTCTCAAAGAGGTTCAATTGGAACTAGTACTAAGGGGAGGGCACGTGGTCGTTGGGAAAATAGAGGTAAAGGAATTGCTGGTAGTTCTAGTCAACACATAGATGATTCTCAATGTTATCATGATTTTGGCTCTAATAATCTACTTGATTCTCAACACATAGAAGCGCAACATAACTATAAAACTGGGGTTAATTTAGAAGAACACACATGAATTTCAAGCTAGTCCACCTGAAGTTCAGTTTGACTTGCCTCATGTACCTCCTACTAGAGTCCCGGTTAAACGTAAAGAAAAATCTAAGGTGTGAGAATTTGTGCAAAAAAGAAAGTTGAAAATCAGACGGCTGTTTGTGGTTTTTGTGGAATGGAGTAGGTTTTCAAAACTGGGGGTAATGAAGGCGGGAACGGGTAAAATTAGGACTCACTTAAGAAATAAACATCCTAAGGAATGGTCAATGCGGGCGGGGATATTTATTTAGGAACCGAACAATGGGGAGTAGCACACGATAAATCCTCGGGTATCCAAGCAAAAATTAACCAAACAACAGGAGGGATTCTTACTTATGATAAACAAAGGGATAGGAAAAATATTGCTAAACTAGTTGCGGTAGAGGGTTTACCTTATAGTTTTCCTTCTTCTACTGGTTTTGTTCGTTATATTCAAGCTACATATAATCCTTCTTTTAAAGGTTTTTCAAGAACTACTGTTAAAAATGATATTATTAAATTTAAGAACGAATATAGAGATTATTTGCGATATTTATTTGATAACTTTAATACTAGAGTATGCTTTACTACGGATATGGGTCGTTCTACAAATAACTGTGATTATATTACAGTTACTATTCATTGAATAGATCCTGATTGGGTATTTCAAAAAACGTATTATTGCTTATAAAGTTGTTGATGAACCACATACGGGTAATTATATTTCTAAAACAGTTTCATCAATTTGTCGTGCATATTGTTTAACTAACAAAGTTTTTAGTATTACGGTAGATAATGCTACAAACAACACAGAAGCACTTAGGAACTTGAGACCTATTTTAAACCCCCCTTTTGAGAAATTTTTTCATGTTAGATGTGCATGCCATATTTACAATTTAGTAGTAAAAGATGGTCTTTTAACTTGTTTAACCACACTATTGAAAAGGTTAAAGTAGCTATTGCTTTTATATTTAGAAATAAAAATCAAGAAAGAAAAAGATAATGGGAAAGAAAATGTATAGAATTAGGAATGCCGATTAGGAGAGTCCCAAAAGAAGTTTGTACTCGGTGGAACACTTTATATGAAGCATTAACTGTTGCGTACGAATATAGAGAGCCTATTACTCAAATGTATAATAAGTATTTTATGGAACTTTTTCACCTTAAAGAGGACGATTGGAACCTTGTTCAACATCTCCTTCAGTTTTTAGAAAAATTCTATCATGCTACTTTAGAATTTTTCGGACAATATTATCCAACTACTCCTACCATGTTATATTATATAGCTGGAATATCTGAATTATTAAAATTATATAGGCAATACGAAGAATATAAAATGGCTGTAGAGGCTATGATTGAAAAATTTTAAAAATATTTTTTCCCAATTCCCCAACTTTTTTACATTGCTTCTGTGTTGCATCCTGCATTTAAACTTAAGTTAACTGAACGACTTGTTAGAGAAATATATGCAAATTTAGATATTACACCTGTTGAAATTGCGACTAATAAATATCCAAGTGTAGAACATGCTTGTGCTAAAGTTTTTTCAGATATTGTGGCTGTTTTCGTAAAGTATAGAGCTTGGGCAGACACTGCTACACCAACTGCACCAATACTGTCAACTAGTGAAAGTTCTTCTCAAATGGGCAAAAGGCATGCGGGGATGAGCACTTTTGGAGGACTTGATCAAAAGTTGCTTTCAGAACAAGACGAGTACGGAGAGGAATACAACAAGTTCCAAGTCTATTTAATTCAATATCCAAAGAAACTTACAAGTTTTGGAACTCATAATTTATTGGATTATTGGAAGAGTCAAGAATCGTAGTTTTCAATACTTACAAAAATGGCCCGGGATATATTAACAATTCAAGCTTCATCAGTTGTATCGAAGAGCGCTTTTAGCCAAGGAAGATTTCAAATTGGAGATCACAGACATTCGTTGAGAGAAGAGGCAATGGAGACAAGAGTGTTATTCAGGGATTGGATCAGAGCAGAGCGAAGAAACTTTGGAATACCAGAACTTTCGCAGAAAAAAGACAAAGCGTATCTTGATCAAACTTTGAGCGACGGAACAAGTGAAGAAGAAGAAGGGAGTCAAACTGACAATGAAGTAGAAGATGAAGAAGAACAACACGAAGATGATCCGGAATAACAACAACCAGTTCCTAAAGAAAAGCCTACGACTATCTTTAAAAAATTAGCCAGTATGTTTAAAAGAATATAATTTTCTACAATAAAATTACTCCAAATCTTGGAATTCCATCACAAGTTCACAACTCTTGTCTTCTAATTTTTTTTAAAAAAATTTATTCTTTGCGCAAAAATACTACAATTAATTACTAGTTTCTAATTGATTCAAATTTCAAGGTTTGAATCTAATTATAGACTTTGAAACTAATTCAAAGTTTGAAAGAATATTATAATTTTTTTAATTCTAAGTTTGAACTTAGAAACAAACTAAACATTTCAAATATATATACAAAGTTAGTAATATTTCATTGTTATATTTTCAAAAACTTAAAATTATCTATCACTAAAATAAAACTGTTCCAAATCTTGGAATTCCATCACAAGTTCACAACTCTTGTCTTCTTATTTTTTTTTAAAAATTTATTCTTTGCGCAAAAATACTACAATTAATTACTAGTTTCTAATTGATTCAAACTTCAAGGTTTGAATCTAATTATAAACTTTGAAACTAATTCAAAGTTTGAAAGGATATATAAGTTTTTTAATTCTAAGTTTGAACTTCGAAACATACTAAACATTTCAAATATATATACAAAGTTAATAAAAGACAAATTAAAAAAAAAACCGGCCGGACCGGACCGGAAAAACCGATCTACTGGTAACCGGTGCCGGTCACGGTCCAGCTTGCATCATTTAGGACCGGCGGACCGGACCGGTAAGACCGGTTTGGTCCGGTCTTGACGCCCCTCTGGTACCGGATCGGAACTGGAACCGGAAAAATTTCGCGGACCACTAGCCACCCTTACTGTGGCCTAAAACTCAAAAGTTTCCGGAACTCTAAGAAAATTGGCCTAGCGCGGCGCATGGGGCGACGGGCCAGGCCAAAATGCTTGGCTAACGTGTTTTTGGAATCACACTGAAAATACACACTATCGGGCCGCATGGGGCGCCGCACCCAGCGACGCGGTAGAACAATTTGTTTTTAATTTTTTCTGTTTGTTTGCCTTTATATCCGTATTTCACCAACCCTTTTCTCACATCTCTCATTCCTCTCTCCTCACATTCCAAAATCCTCTAGCTTCCCCAATTCCTTCATTCTTTCAGATTTTCTCATCTACATTAATTGTCAAGGTAAGTTTCTCTTCTCATATGTTGTTTTTAGTAGTAATCTAAGTTGTTTGAGTTCAAATCCTAACCCTAGCTAGTTTTTCAAATTCTTTTTGTTAATGTTCATTTTATGGACGAATTTCTTACATAAAATTATTTGTTTTTCATTGTTCTTAGAATTAGAGGTAATCTTTTTGTTGTGAGATTCGATGGTGCTGAAATTTTTTATTTTTTTTCTTTTTCCTGCGATAAGGTTTAGTGTGGTAGCCAATATGGCCGAAAATTGCTAAGATTTTTGGTGGTATCTTGCTATTGTCACCATTTGATGGTGGTGTGATTGCTGTAGGGTGGTTGATTGATGTAGTTAAGGAGTAACCTTTCAATAATCAGAGTTCAATAGTGATGTATATTTGTTGTCTATCTTGTGTTTGGTGAAATGCCACAAGGACTATTGAGCTTAATTTGGGGGAATAATTATGAGAAATTTAGTACGGGTTGACAATAAGAGTGGAGAAAGCGATCATGCTTATCTTTGATAAACTTTAACATGTTAGCCTTTGTGTATTTTGTGTGGTAATGCTTTTTAATTTATGAGTTTTGTAGTAATCAATTAGTATAACTTCTTGAGCAACTACGAAATGTTGTGTGTTTGTATTGGATTAGCATAGTCTGTGGTAATGTAGCCTCACTATCATGAGTGGTAAATGTGGGGTTTGTCGACAAGGCATTTCGTGTTTAAAAAAAAAAGGGAGGGTAGTCTGAGTTCCCGATATACATTGTGATTGTTAATATGCCAAAAACATAAGTACGGGGTGGTTACCTTGTTTGATCTTATTTTGCTTTAAGAATTTTGGCTGATGTTGTTCGTCTTTTACAGGTATAATGTCTCGACGCCCTAGCAAATCCAACACAGGTTTCTCAGAAGCTACCTCTAGTAGCCAGCGAGGAGGTAGACGGGCACATCGCCCAGACTGCAAATACGGCATCAGGGCTGTGCCAGCTCATCCTAGGCAATGGTTCCGGACCTTTGTTCAGGCACTAAGTCCTGACCCAGAAGTGGGGATCGACGATAGAAAGCTTGTAAGAAAGTAGTCGACGATTTACAACCAACATCAGGTACTTGGTTTTTGAAACCTTGTTCCATCCCGATGGATCGGTGAATGAACATGGTCAAAGAATTTTATGCAAACTAGCAACCTGAGGCCAGCTTAGATAATGTATACCAAGTCCAAGAGCGCGACAAAACAATTACATTCTCTTCCCGAGTAATCAACCAAACCATGGGGTTCACAGAGCATTCACATCGTTTATTCAGAAGGCTGATGCGTCGACCACCATATACTGATATTAGACACCAGCCGTGTGGCACTGGGTCTCTTGCCACCTGGTCGCGAGTTGCTTATGAATTCCACAAAGATATGAAAAAGAGTCATTTCCAACGTCCTGCCCGAGTTATGCTATGGCTTATAAATGCAAAGATCATGCCTACTCAGAATGACACTAATGTCTCAAGGATGAAGGTGTGTCTAATTTATGCTCTCTTAACTCGAATTAAGCTTGATATGGGTGATATTATGCTCGAGCACATGTTTCAAGTGCAGCCAATGGGGGCCCGCCGCCTGTACTTTCCAAGTATGATCACACGGCTTCTGCGGGCACACCATGTATAGGAGGAACTTTATTATGACAGGACTATTCAGGTGATGCGGCATATTCGACCTTTTGATATTATAGCTGTGACGGACCCACCTGCTACTGCTGTTAATGTCGACCAACGGTTTATTTGAGTGAAGGAGACACTACAGCTACTATTTGCAGATATGCGCCTACGTGCAACTAGAGGTGAGGTTGATATGGCAGAATTACATGAGGACCATCCCCTCTCTGCAGTCACTCAGTAGTGGCTGGGCTTAGCCAATGGGGCACAGATACTACCAGACGAAGATTTCAACTCCATTCCCTCTGATGATGAAGAGTATCTCCGCACCTTTGAAGGTGGTGATGAAGACTAGGCCACAATCCTCGGGGAGTTAGCTTTTCATTTTTTTCTCTCTCTTTTGTTTAGTCATTTTCATTAAGGACAATGAAATCTTTTAGTGTGAGGTGAGCTACTGCCCCTATGTAATACTATTTGTATTTGTATTAGTTATTTTCTTGATTTAATTGTTTACTTGACTTGTATTGTCTAGCTTCAACTTTTCCAATCGATGGGGAATTATAATTAAAAAATAAAAAAAAAATTTATTAATATAAAACAAAATTTTCCGTCTAAGGTAGTGTAATAATTAAAACTTATTTTTCTTTGTGCCGCGGTTCTTTTTCAAAGTTTTTATTTGAACCGGGTGTAGTTAGTTTTTCCTTTATTAGGAATCATGAAGTCATTTGCTGTGTAGTAAATGGAGATAATTTTTCTTGACTATATTATGCCTTGAGAATAGTAAGTGCTTTAGTTATGACACTTAGGCTCAATTTTTAACTCTTGTATAAGTACCTTAAATTGTATGATCTTAACTTTGCTTAACTATTTTGATTAGAGTGTCTTGATGAGTCCGATCTTGAGTGAGTTATGTGTCATGTGTTCTAGAATTTGCCCCGTGTGTTTGCAAAGCAATATAATAGTTGTTCAGTCTTGGAAGTGATATAGACCTTTCTTTATTGAGCCAGTTTTTTGTTGTTACCCACCTAATTATTATGTGTCCTAGTTGACCCCCTTTGAGCTTGTAATCCTATTTCTTTGGTAACCACATTACAAGCCTTATTTAATTGTTTGAATTGACCATCTATTTGAACCTTCTTACCTCTCACGAGCACTTGAAATTGTTAGGAACTTGGTAAAAGTTAAAGTGAGGGGTGTTGGTTTGGCTTCTGAGTGGAAATATTGAAATAAGGAGAAAGTGCACTGTTTAAAAAAAAAAGAGCCACTTGAATTGAAAAAGAAAATGAAAAAAATAGTTGGATGGTTGCGAAAAATGATTCCTCGATAGTGATATTTCTTGATGTAATTGTGCGTGAAGAAGTAGGGAGTTGACATATATTGACGTGAAGGTGAAGTTATGGTTTGACATAAGTATAGAGTTTTATATGGTTAAATTGTATGTATTAAAGTGCTTAGGGAGATGTAGTCACGTTTATATCAAATATATCCTACCCATCCCACAGTTTACATTACAACCAAATAAAGTCCTACTTGATCCTTGACTGAATGAGCTCAACTAGTAGTGTAGTACATTAGGGGTAAGCCTATGGTACGTCTTCCGTGGGACATGAATTTTATTTCGGAGAGTGAGTTAATTCTTTCTATCTTGAGTTCCTAATTGTTCTTGAGCTTTATTGTGTGTGGAACTACTCTCTATTGATTGTGTGAGGGCACATGACTTGTTAAGGAAACGTAATATCTACGGCTTCTTTGTTAAAGTAAATGAGCAGGTTGTTTAAAATGCGTGGTGCTTGTGAGTCAAAATTTTGGGGCAAGGATATTACATTAGAGTGCTTAGTTGTCACGACCCAAGCCGGAAGGCCGCGACTGGCACCCGGACCCTACTCGCCGAGTACCGGCATACCTTTCATCTTACTTTCCTTATTATCTTGTAAGGCCGACGAGGCTAGTATAAATGGCAAACAATAATCATAATCCACCCAACTTTCCGATAACAACATATTCGTACATATCAGCAGAAATACCATACCATGAAATGAACATACATATATAATGTACTATGGCCGACACGGCCGTCATACAAAAACTATACAACAAAAGATACATTTGCCGGCAAGGCAATTCCAACTGTACGTAACTCAACCCACTGTCTATTGTCTATGAGCCTCTACAAGAAGACAAACAATGCAACCTGTGTCGGAACATGGCCCCGACATGCCCATAATTCCTATAACAAAATGCATACCAAGACTACGGCAAGTCCGAAGGATGCATCTCGCCAATATCCGCCGAACTGAACGTCCTACTATGGTGGGGGAGCCTCGTCTATCTGTCTGTCCGGACCTACAGCACGACATGCAGCATCCACAAATAAAAGGATGTCAGTACGAATAATGTACTGAGTATGTAAGACAGGAAACATAATATAGGAACAGTAATATGCATTAGGATAAGAAACACACAACCTGTACTGTCTGGATGCCTCTGAGGGCGACGAATCATGACATGCCTGATGTGCACATGCATATACATATATATCCTTTTTAAATTCATCATATACATACGCCTCTGTGGGCCTTATCATCATTATACCCAACTGATCGGTGGTTGCACCATAGGTCCATACCGGCCGAATATAGCGCGGCTCGGTAGGATAAAACACATACATACATACAGTTGCACAATAGGTGCCATACCCGGCCGACTATAGCGTGGCTTGGTAGAGTAAAATAGATAATGCATGCTGGACTCATATGAATCATACTTTCATGGTAACGTAAGGTCGAAGAAATAACAACACATCAATCCTCCCATAAGAGGGGAAACAATATAAGCACTCCTAGATTCTAAGAATAGAGTATCTTTGGGGCTCGTTCATTGCATTGTATTCAATTAGAGTCATGCAAAAGAAAGAACGGGACGGTCTCACATACCTGGTATTTTCTGCGCCAATCTCAAGCTTCGCACAGTCACAATTTCCTTAGTCTACAATGAAAGAAACGATTCTATCGTTATCCTCTAAACGTTATAGTTGTAATCAACCATAGCCTAAATTTATATGGTGTTCCTCCACACCCTTCTTCTTCTAAAACTCCACAATAATAGTAGTAAGACATGCAACCCAATAGCAACCCAAAACAACCACAACCCAGTCCATTACCACTAGTTAACTTGAACTCATGGCTTCCAATCACCATCCCATGAGTTCTTACATGCATAGAGCGAAATATCATGAATTCCCAGGAGAAAGAATGCATGAAAGGGAGTAGTAGCTAACCTTGCATGTGGGATAACTCAGCCCTCTTCCTTGGTTCTTCAACTTCTAGGTTTCATTCTCAATTAGGGCTTGAAAGGGAGGAAAATCAATTAGGGATTTTTCCTTAATTCTTCGATCTTCAGATTTCTCTCCCTAATTAGAACTTGAAAGAGGGAGAAATTGATTGGGGCTAATGTGGGATTCTTTGAGAAGGGTTGCAGGGGGTTCTACTCGGTTTGGGTTTCATAAATGGTGAAATAACCGGTCTATGCTCCTTTAATAGGTCAGTAATTAAGTGACGCACGTGTCTGACGCCTGCAGGTCTGCGATCGCATTTTCGTCGCAAAACCAATATGCGGTTCGCATATTGGACGCGAAACTCACCCCAGAAATCTGTCTCATTCTGCGACCCAGGAGGTCTGTTTTGCGGTCCGCATTTTCAGTATGCGATCGCATACTGACCGTATTCCTGACCTAGATTTCTGCCCAGAAATCTATTTCAATTCGCTGTCACGACCCAAGCCGGAGGGTCGCGACTGGCACCCGGACCCTACTCGCCGAGTGCCGGTGTACCTTTCATCTTACCTTCCTTGTTATCTATAAGGTCGTCGATGCCCGTGTGAATAGAAAACCATGATCATGATCAATTGAAATACCATACAATAACATGAACATATGTATATATAACATGGACCTTAAGGCTGCGATGCAAAAACAGTACAACAAAATACATTTGCCGACAAGGCAATCTAACTATACATAAACCCACCCCTTGTCTATGAGCCTCTACTGGAACATACATGACGCAACCTGTGTCGGAACAGGGCCCCGACATGCCCATAATGCCTATAACAAAATGCATACCGAGACTACGGCAAGTCCGAAGGATGGATCTTGCCAATATCCGCTGAACTGGACAGCCTACTGTAGTGGGGGAGCCTCGTCTATCTGTCTGTCCGGACCTGCAGCACGACATGCAGCGTCTACAAATAAAAGGACGTCAGTACGGGTAAAGTACTGTGTATGTAAGACAAGAATACATAACATAAGAACAATAACATGTATCGGGATAAGAAACATAAAATCTGTACCATCTGAATGTCTCTGAGGGCGACTAACCATGAGATGCCTGATGTGCACATGCGTATACATATATATATATATATATATATCCTTTTTAAAATCATCATATACATACTCCTCTGTGGGCCTTACCAT
>MCJB01052820.1:0-11707 GCA_002018475.1 Nicotiana obtusifolia | reverse complement strand
ATCTTCATCATACCCAACTTATCAGTGGTTGCACAATAGGTGCCTGCCCGACCAACTATAGCGCGGCGCGGTAAAGTAAAATAGCTGTCGTCTATAGCGCGACTAAGTAGTGTAAAACATATATATATATGTATAGTTGCACAATAGGTGCCTGCCGGCCGACTATAGCGCGGCTCGGTAGAGTAAAATAGATAATGCATGATGGACTCATTGGAACCACAGTTTCAACCTTTCGGACTGGCACAAGGTCAAAGAAGTAACATCAACATCAATCCTCCCATAAAGGGGAAACAATATAAGTACTACTACCTTCTAAGAGTAGAGTATCTTTGGGGCTCGTTCATTGCATTATGTACAATCTGAGTCGTGCAAAAGAAGAAAAAGGACAGTCTCACATACCTTGTATATACTTCCCAACCTCAAGCTATGAATATTCCACGACTCCTTAGTCTACAATAAGAGAAATGACACTACCGTTATCGTTTAAGCGTTGTAACTATTATGTATCAACTGTAACTTATTTTGCGATAAAACGGACAACACCTCCCCTATATATAGGACTTCCCACAAGTTAACAAAATCACCAAACAGCCCAAACAACATCAATAATAATCATATTAAGCCTCCCAAAACAATCCACGCACAAGTCAATCACTTCATACATACGATGGCCACCATAGTCGTGTCAAACGACCCAGAAATGTTACGAACAACTATCAGCCCACAACCCTAAATCTATATGGTGTTTCTCCAAACCCTTCATCCTCCAAAACTCCACAAATCAATAGTAAAACACGCAGCTTTACAGCAACACAAAACAATCCACAAAACAGTCCGCTACAAGTGAATAACTCGAACTCACGGCTTCCGATCACCGTCCCGTGAGTTCTTACATATATAGAACGACTTACCATGAATTCAAAGTAGAAAAAATGTATGAAAGAGAGCAGTAAACTCACCTTAATTGTTGGATAACTCAGCCCTTGCTTTGGTTCTTCAAACTCTAGGTTTCACCCCCAATTAGAACTTGAAAGAGAGGGAAAATCGGTTAGGGTTTGTGTGGGATTTTTGGGGAGGGGTTGCAGGGGTTCAATTTCGGTTTTGAAGGTCTGAAATAATAGTGAAATAACTGAATTTAAAATCTCTCTCTTGGCCGACTTGGGACTTTTAATTTTGTCCCCTAATTTTGGCAAGTAGGTGATGCACCTACTTGTCACCTACCATGTCTGCGCAGGTCTGCAGAAATACAATTATCTCAATACTCTGAGATCATATTGACAAACGGTTTGATGCGTTGGAAACTAGACTCATAGACCTTTAATTTGGTAGGTAGATCACCCCGTAATTCCTTGTAAATTGGAAGAAAAGCTCAGAAACATTTGACCTAACGTTTAAGTAAAATTGTGAACCTAAGTTGCGACAACTTTTGTCGACTTTTGTTTCATAACTCGTTTGACTTCAAGACTTATGAAACGGATGTTATATGATTAAAATACCTTAATAAATGACCTCTTGGTAATGTTAATCACCTCTCAATTTACCCGAAATACTAGTTACAACATCCTTAACTCGTTTATCTTCTAATACTTGTTAACCACCCTTATACACCCTTGCATCATTTAAGACAAATAGGACTCAACTCTTATTATCTCAAAGGTAATTCCCTCCTCGGACCTATGTAGACTATCTTATGGCGTAATCTAACGTGTACAAATATGGGTTATAACACCCTCCCACTTTAGGAACATTCGTCCTTGAATGTAAGGGTTTACGGGGATTTTAACTCATTGTGGATTTCTGACGGAAATTTCCGGCTGAGTTTTCTCTATTAAACGGACCCTAGAAAAACTAGCAAGTAGTTAAACCTACCTATAGTCTTACAAGATTATACAAAGCATTATAGTTACGTACATTGTCCGCATATCACCATTTGTATTAAGAAAGAGTATTCTCACGTTATTGCTTACCTCATAGGGATGTTTCTCCTTTTAATGCGTCCTGCGTTCCCCCGGCACCCTCATTATCTCCATGCTGGAACAAGTAAGGGTATTTAGACTTCATCTCATCCTCTGCTTCCCATGTCATCTCTTTCGTATTCTTGTTCTTCCACAATACTTTAACGGAAGCTACATCTTTTGTCCTTAGCTTGCGGACTTGTCGGTCCAATATAGCTACTGGCATTTCTTCATATGATAGGTCCCTTGTAATTTGTACATCTTTGATAGGGATGACCCGATAAGGGTCTCCAATACATTTCCTCAACATAGATACGTGGAATACCGGATGGACAAATTCTAATTCAGATGGCAATTCTAACTCATAAGCAACCTGTCCAATTCGCCGAAGAATTTTGTACGGCCCGATATACCGCGGATTTAGTTTACCCTTCTTCCCAAAACGCATAACACCCTTCATCGGTAAGATCTTCAAGAAAACCCAATCACCAACCTCAAATTTCAGGTCACGACGTCGGACATCGACATAAGATTTTTGCCTGCTTTGGGCCGTCTTCAGTCGCTCTTGTATCACTTTCACCTTCTCAATGGCTTGGTGAATCAAGTCTGGCCCATATAATTCTGTCTCACCGACTTCGAACCATCCAACTGGTGACCTACATCTCCTCTCGTACAGTGCCTCGTACGGAGCCATTTTAATGCTGGAATGGTAACTATTATTGTAGGCGAATTCTATGAGTGCCAGGTGATCATCCCAGTTCCCCTTGAAATCTAGAACACATGCTCGTAGCATATCTTCAAGTGTCTGGATGGTACTTTCAGCCTGTCCATCAGTCTGTGGATGGAATGCCGTACTGAGATTTACTTGTGTGCCTAAACCCTTCTGGAAAGACCTCCAAAAGTTAGCCGTTAATTGAGCTCATCTGTCTGAGATAATAGACGTTGGTACCCCATGAAGTCGGACAATTTCCTTGATGTACAGTTTTGCATAATCTTCAGCTGTGTAGGTTGTCTTAACTGGCAGAAAATGGGCACATTTTGTAAGTCGATCGGCTATTACCCAGATGGAGTCAAACTTATGATAAGAGCGAGGTAACCCAACAATGAAATCCATATTAATCACCTCCCATTTCCAGGTCGGAATTTCTATATTTTGGAGCAGTCCACTAGGTTTTTGATGTTCTACCTTTATTTGTTTGCAATTGGGGCATTGGGCTACAAATTTGGCGATGGAACTTTTCATACCTTCCCACCAATACTGCTCCTTGACGTCATGATACATTTTTGTTGAGCAGGATGGATGGAATACCGAGATTGATGAATTTCCCTCATAATCTTCTCCCGTAATCCTGCTACATTAGGCACACATAATCGGTTTTGACACCTCAGTGTTCCATCCCCTGCATTTTCAAAAGCTGAGATTTTTCCTTGCTGAATGCTCTCTTTCAATCGCATCAAGGTGGGATCTTCGTATTGCCATGCTTTTACTTCGGCCATGAGAGATGATTCTGATGTGTTATGCACAACAACACCTCCGTCCTCGGAGTCCAACAATTTAATTCTCATACTGGCTAGCTGATGAATCTCTTTAGTCAACCCTTGTCTGCTTGACTCAATGTGTACTAGGCTGCCCATTGACTTACGACTGAGAGCGTCTGCCATAACATTGGCTTTACCGGGATGGTACAATATCTCGACATCGTAATCTTTCAGTAATTCAAGCCACCTACGCTGTCTCATATTCAACTCCTTTTGTTTGAAGATGTATTGTAAACTTTTGTGATATGTGTAGATGTCAATATGGACACCGTATAGATAGTGCCGCCAAATTTTCAAAGCATAAATTACTGCATCCAATCCAAATCATGAGTCGGGTAGTTATTTTCATGCTTCTTTAATTGTCTTGATGCATAAGCAATTACCTTCCCATGTTGCATCAATACGCACCCCAAACCTACACCTAAAGCATCACAATACACCATATACCCTTCTGTTCGTTCTGGGAGGGTAAGCACTAGCGCGGAGGTCAACCGATCTTTTAGTTCTTGGAAACTATGCTCACAAGCGTCGGACCATTGGAACTTGGTAGCTTTCCGTGTCAACTTAGTCAATGGGGCTGATACAGAGGAAAATCCTTCTACAAACCTCCTATAATACCCTGCTAGCCCTAGAAAATTGTGGACCTCTGACGGTGTTGTAGGTCTTGGCCAATTTTTCACTGCATCAATCTTTTCAATGTCAACACTAATTCCCTCGTCAAATATCACATGGCCAAGGAATGCTACTGAGTTTAGCCAGAATTCACATTTGGAGAGCTTAGCATACAACGTACGATCTCGAAGGGTCTATAATACTATCCGCAAGTGGCCCATGTGTTTTGTCTCTGAACGAGAATACACCAGAATGTCATCAATGAATACAATCACGAACACATCAAGATAGGGTCTGAATACACTATTCATGAGATCCATAAAAGCTGCTGGGGCATTTGTTAGCCCAAACGACATTACCAAGAACTCAAAATGCCCATATCTGGTCCGAAAGACTGTTTTCGAAATATCCTTCTCCTTGACCCTCACCTGGTGATACCCTGAACGTAAGTCAATCTTGGAAAAATACTTGGCACCCTGGAGTTGGTCAAACAGGTCGTCAATCCTTGGAAGTGGATATTTGTTCTTTATAGTAAACTTATTCAACTGTCGATAATCGATACACATCCTTAACGACCCATCTTTTTTTTGCACAAATAAGACTGGCGCACCCCAAGGTGAAGTGCTAGGCCTAATGAAGCCCTTATCCAGCAAGTCCTTCAACTGCACCTTCAACTCTCGCAATTCTGCCGGGGCCATCCTGTATGGAGGGATAGAGATCGATTAAGTGTCCGACAACAGATCAATGCTAAACTCAATCTCCCTTTCAGAAGGAAGACCTGGGAGTTCATCTGGGAAAACATCCGAAAACTCATTGACCACGGGGATTGATTGTAGGGTAGGCGGCTTCGCCTCCGCATCACTAACGCGAACGAGATGATAAATGTAACCCTTTGAGATCATCTTCCTTGCCTTAAGATAGGGAATAAACATACCTTTCGGCGTAGCAATGTTCCTCTTCCATTCGATGACGGGTTCACCAGGAAACTGAAACCTAACCATCTTCGTACGACAATCAACATTTGCATAGCATGAGGCCAACCAGTCCATTCCCATTATCACATCGAAATCAACCATTTCTAACTCGAACAAATTTGCCGAGGTTTGACGACTACAAATCGTCACGGTGCAACCTTTATATACCCTTCTAACAACCACAGAATCTCCTATTGGAGTAGATACCGCAAATGGTTTACTAATTAATTCGAGTTTGACGCCAAACTTATCAGCCACAAGGGGTGTAACATATGATAATGTAGATCCCGTATCAATCAACGTATATACATCATAAGAAAACACAGACAATATACCTGTAACAACATCCGGAGATGACTCGAGATCCTGCCGACCTACTAGAGCATAGGTTCGATTTTGAGTACCACTCGAGCTCGGCATTCCACCTCTACCTCTACCACGACCTGTAGGCTGCTGAAAACCCCGTGCTGGAGGTCGAACTGATGAGGAAGACCCAGCTACAGATCCAGTCGGTTGAGCCATACCACCACCTCCTCTGTTAGGACAATCCCGCCTCATATGGCCAGGCTGTCCGCAAGAGTAGCATACATCGGAACCTTGACGACACAGTCCAATGTGGGCCTTGCCGCACTGATCACAACGAGGTGTTAGGGGTCTCGTCTGACTAGTATCCCTGTAATGTTGCGAGCCTGATGCCCGCGAACTCTGACCTGGACCCGAATAGGTAAATCGATCATATCGAGGTCTCTGAAACTGTAGAGGAGCACTAGGTACTGGTGGTGCCGAACTCCTCGAAAACTGGGGCCTGACATTACCTCTGAAGTCACCAGAATACCCTGCAAATCTTGCCCTCTTATGCTGGCCCCTATCCTGCTCCCTGTCTGTTCTTTACTGGCGCTTACGATCCTCTAGTGTCTGGGCATAAGCCTGAATACGGGAAATATCCATGCCCTCTATCAAGGAGGCTGTCCTACACTCATTTATCAGATGTGGTCCCAATCCGTTCACGAACAGGTGCACACTATCGCTCATCTCGGCCACTATATGGGGAGCATACCTTGCTAAAGAATCAAACTGCATACTATACTCTCGCACACTCATATTACCTTGTCGAAGGTTCAAGAACTTATCAGCTCTAGCTCGTCGTATCTCAACTGGCAGGTAGTGACGAAGGAACGCCTCAGAAAATTCCTTCCACACAGGTGGGGGAGCATTCAGACCCCTGGATCTCTCCCAACTATCATACCAGAAAACTGCCAAATCCCGTAACCGATAAGAAGCCAACTCTACTGCCTCCATATCATTAGCATGCATAACCCGCAGTGTACGATGAACCTGATCAATAAAAGTCTGCGGGTCCTCCTTGGGGTCTGATCCGGTAAACACTGGAGGATCTAGATTAATAAAATCCCGAACTCTCGCACTAACCGGTTTATCAGTAGCACCGGTATTCTGCCTCTGAGCCTGAGCAGCTACCAAGCTAGTCAATAACTGTACCGCACTCCGCATATCCTGGTCCGTAGTACCAGATGGAGGAATTGGAGATGCTGGGTGCCTTCTTATATCCTCTAGGGGAGAAGGAGTAAATGAGGTCTGAGACGGCGTCTCACTCTGAGGTTCGCTATGGCCCGCTCTGGCGGGAGGCACCTGACTAGTACCCTCTCCTGCAGCTGTATCAAGGCGCGTACTAATCACTTGCTTCCTAGTCGTGGGCATCGCTGAAAAGAACATGGTTAATATTAGAAACGAATACTTACGACTCAACTCTGCGCACGATCTAGATTCAGGAAAAAGTAACAACTCAAAATGTCATGCAGCCTCCTGATTATAAATGTGGCACGCTACACATCCATAATCAAGACTCTACTAGACACGGATCATAGACAACCCCTAGGACAGACCTACTCTGATACCAAGTTTGTCACGACCCAAGCCGGAGGGTCGCGACTGGCACCCGGACCCTATTCGCCGAGTGTCGGCATATCTTTCATCTTACCTTCCTTGTTACCTATAAGGTCGTCGATGCCCGTGTGAATAGAAAACCATGATCATGATCAATTGAAATACCATACAATAACATGAACATATGTATATATAACATGGCCCTTAAGGCTGCGATGCAAAAACAGTACAACAAAATACATTTGCCGACAAGGCAATCTAACTATACATAAACCCACCCCTTGTCTATGAGCCTCTACTGGAACATACATGATGCAACCTGTGTCGGAACAGGGCCCCGACATGCCCATAATGCCTATAACAAAATGCATACCGAGACTACAGCAAGTCCGAAGGATGGATCTTGCCAATATCCGCTGAACTGGACAGCCTACTGTAGTGGGGGAGCCTCGTCTATCTGTCTGTCCGGACCTGCAGCACGACATGCAGCGTCCACAAATAAAAGGACGTCAGTACGGGTAAAGTACTGTATATGTAAGACGGGAATACATAACATAAGAACAATAACATGTATCGGGATAAGAAACATAAAATCTGTACCCTCTGAATGCCTCTGAGGGTGACTAACCATGAGATACCTGATGTGCACATGCATGTACATATATATATATATATATAAATATATATATCTTTTTTAAAATCATCATATACATACGCCTCTGTGGGCTTTATCATCACCATATACATACGCCTCTGTGGACCTCATCTTCATCATACCCAACTGATCAGTGGTTTCACAATAGGTGCCTGCCTGACCAACTATAGCGCGGCGCGGTAAAGTAAAATAGCTGTCGTCGATAGCGCGACTAAGTAGTGTAAAACATATATATATATGTATAGTTGCACAATAGGTGCCTGCCGGCCGACTACAGCGCGGCTCGGTAGAGTAAAATAGATAATGCATGATGGACTCATTGGAACCACAGTTTCAACCTTTCGGACTGGCACAAGGTCAAAGAAGTAACATCAACATCAATCCTCCCATAAAGGGGAAACAATATAAGTACTACTACCTTCTAAGAGTAGAGTATCTTTGGGGCTCGTTCATTGCATTATGTACAATCTGAGTCGTGCAAAAGAAGAAAAAGGACAGTCTCACATACCTTGTATATACTTCCCAACCTCAAGCTATGAATATTCCACGACTCCTTAGTCTACAATAAGAGAAATGACACTACCGTTATCGTTTAAGCGTTGTAACTATTATGTATCGACTGCAACTTATTTTGCGGTAAAACGGACAGCACCTCCCCTATATATAGGACTTCCCACAATTTAACACAATCACCAAACAGCCCAAACAACATCAATAATAATCATATTAAGCCTCCCAAAACAATCCACGCACAAGTCAATCACTTCATACATACGATGGCCACCATAGTCGTGTCAAACAACCCAGAAATGTTACGAACAACTATCAGACCAAAACCCTAAATCTATATGGTGTTTCTCCACACCCTTCCTCCTCCAAAACTCCACAAATCAGTAGTAAAACACGCAGCTTTACAGCAACACAAAACAGTCCACAAAACAGTCCGCTACAAGTGAATAACTCGAACTCACGGCTTCCGATCACCGTCCCGTGAGTTCTTACATATATAGAACGACTTACCATGAATTAAAAGTATGAAAAATATATGAAAGAGAGCAGTAAACTCACCTTACTTGTTGGATAATTCAGCCCTTGCTTTGGTTCTTCAAACTCTAGGTTTCACCCCCAATTAGAACTTGAAAGAGAGGGAAAGTCGATTAGGGTTTGTGTGAGATTTTTGGGGAGGGGTTGCAGGGGTTCAATTTCGGTTTTGAAGGTCTGAAATAATAGTGAAATAACTGACTTTAAAATCTCTCTCTTGGCCGACTTGGGACTTTTAATTTTGTCCCCTAATTTTGGCAAGTAGGTGATGCACCTACTTGTCACCTACCAGTCTGCGCAGGTTTGTAGAAATAAAATTATCTCAATACTCCAAGATCGTATTGACAAACGGTTTGATGCGTTGGAAACTAGACTCATAGACCTTTAATTTGGTAGGTATACCACCCCGTAATTCCTGGTAAATTGGAAGAAAAGCTCAGAAACATTTGACCTAACGTTTAAGTAAAATTGTGAACTTAAGTTGCGACAACTTTTGTCGACTTTTGTTGTATAACTCGTTTGACTTCAAGACTTATGAAATGGATGTTATATGATTAAATACCTTAAGACATGACCTCTTTGTAATGTTAATCACCTCTCAATTTACCCGAAATACGAGTTACAACATCCTTAACTCGTTTATCTTCTAATACTTGTTAACCACCCTTATACACCCTTGCATCATTTAAGACCAATAGGACTAAACTCTTATTATCTCAAAGGTAATTCTCTCCTCGAACCTATGTAGACTATCTTACGGCGTAATCTAACGTGTACAAATATGGGTTATAACATTCAGGATGCATTAAGCGCAATATGAGGTTCGCATTTTAGAAATGCGACCGCATTTATGACCACATTTCTGGCATTGATCTTTGTCCAAAAATCTATCTTGGTCTGCGATTTCAGTGTTAGATATGCGGCCCGCATGTGGGTTTTGCGGTAGCAAACCCAGCTTTTGCGAAGCCCTTTGCTCTTTTCTTGACTTTTCGGACTCTTTTCCGGTTCTTAGGTCCTTATACGTAGACTATATTACGGCGTAAGCTAACGCATGCAGTTACGGGTTGTAACACTCTCCCCCCCTTAAGAACATTCGTCCTCGAATGTATAGGTTTACGGGGAGTTTTTTCTCAACGTACGGTCCTACAAGAATATGCAACTTATGGGCATGCATATTACCAGCATAGTATCATTTTGCATTAAGAAAGAGTATTCTCAAATTATTGCTTACCTCGTAAAGACGTTTCTCCTTTCAATGTGTTCAGCGTTCCCTCGACACCGTCATTATCTCCGTTCTGGAACAGGTACGGATATTTAGACTTCATCTCTTCCTCTGCTTCCCATGTCATTTCTTCCGTATGTTTGTTCATCCACAATACCTTAACGGAAGCTATATCTTTTGTTCTTAGCTTGCGGACTTGTCGGTCTAGCATAGCCACTGGTACCTCTTCATATGATAGATCCTCTGTAATCTGTACATCTTTGATAGGGAAGACTCAATAAGGATCTCCGATACATTTCCTTCACATAGATACATGGAATACCGGATGGACAAATTCCAATTCGGATGGCAATTCTAACTCATAAGCCACACGTCCAATTCGTCGAATGATTTTATACGGACCGATATACCTTGGACTCAGCTTACCTTTCTTCCCAAAACGCATGACACCCTTCATTGGTGAGACCCTCAAGAACACCCAATCACCAACTTCGAACTCCAGATCACGACGTCGGACATCAGAATAAGACTTTTGCCTGCTTTGTGCCGTCTTCAATCGTTCCTGTATCACCTTCACCTTCTCAATGGCTTGGTGGATCAAGTCTGGCCCATATAACTCAGTTTTACCGACTTCGAACCATCCAACTGGTGATCTACATCTCCTCCCATATAGTGCCTCGTATGGGGCCATCTTAATACTGGAGTGGTAGCTATTATTGTAGGCAAATTCTATGAGTGGAAGATGGTCATCCCAATTTCCCTTAAAATCTAGAACACATGCTCGTAGCTTGTCTTCCAGTGTCTGAATAGTACGTTCAGCCTGTCCGTCAGTCTGCGGATGAAAAGCCGTGCTGAGATTCACCTGCGTGCCCAAACCTTTCTGAAAAGATCTCCAAAAGTTAGCTGTGAATTGAGCTCCTCAGTCTGATATAATAGACACCGGCACACTATGAAGTCTAACAATCTCCTTGATATACAGCTTTGCATAGTCTTCAGCTGTGTAAGTTGTCTTAATTGGCAGAAAATAAGCACCTTTGGTAAGCCAATCCACTATCACCTAGATGGAGTCAAACTTATGGCAAGAGTGAGGTAATCCAATAATGAAATCCATATTAATCACCTCCCATTTCCAGGTTGGAACTTCTATATTCTGAAGCAATCCACCGGGTTTCTGATGTTCTATCTTTACCTGTTGACAATTGGGACACTGGGCTACAAATTCTGCAATAGACTTCTTCATGCTATCCCACCAATACTGCTCTTTGACATCATGATACATCTTTGTCGAACCGGGATGGATGGAATATCGGGATTGATGAATTTCCTTCATAATCTTCTCTCGCAACCCGGCCACATTCGGCACATATAATCGATCCTGGTATCTTAGTGTTCCATCCCCTCTGATCTCAAAAGCTAAAATTTTACCTTGCTGAATGCCCTCTCTCAATTATACCAAGTTAGGGTCTTCATACTGCCATGCTTTTACCTCGGCTACGAGAGATGATACTGAGGTATTATGCACAGTAACACCTCCGTCCTCGGAGTCTAATAATCTGATTCTCATATTGGCCAGCTGATGAAGCTCTTTAGTCAACTCCCATCTACCTGCTTCAATGTGTACTAAGCTTCCCATTGACTTACGGCTGAGAGCGTCTGCTACAACATTGGCTTACCGGGATGATACAATATCTCGACGTAGTAGTCTTTCAGTAACTTGAGCCAACGTCGCTGTCTCAAATTCAACTCCTTCTGACTAAAGATATATTGCAAACTCTTGTGATCTGTGTAGATGTCAACATGGATGCCG